>JAGFPH010004941.1:78897-102285 GCA_018207615.1 Philaenus spumarius | reverse complement strand
AATTCAAGGTCACTTAATTGTATAACCTGATGAGACAGTTAGTTGTTATGAAACAGTTGCCCCCACCCCTACAGTTCTAGTGTTGTTTATGGCTTTGCATCCAAGTCAACATACTGTAGTAAACGTCAAATATTAAGATTTGGTGGCACCTTGAAGTGGAAATAAATGTTAAGTTGAGACAAATGCGCTGTGTAAACTACTTAATCGTATAGCCTGGTGAGATAGTTAGTTGTGATGAGAAAGTTAACCCTCCCCTAGATGCAGTGATGCAGTGATGCAGTTCTAGTATTGTTTGCGGCTTTCCATCCTAAGTCAAGATACTAGTAGCAATGAATACTTAAATGTACATTTAAGTATTCATTGCTAGTAGAACGTCACCTATTAAGATGTGGTGCGACCTTGGAGGGGAAGTGTTAGGTAGCCAAAAAAAATGAATGCCAAGAATTGATTTAAGGTTTTAATAATCGTTCAAATTCTAAAGTAGACTGTTTTAATGTTTAAATAAATGTATTGTTTTTTTATTTAATTGATTATATTTTGTATGTCTAATTTTCCAATATAGATTGTAACAGACCGCTTGTTCTGTGGGTCTAGTAGTGAACAAAGGAATCGATGTATACTCTTGGTTTTAACTGAAACCCTATTTCACACCTAAAAAATTAAATATGTTTATACAAATCCCTGTTATATTTCGTATGAGAAAATTGTACTTGAAGAAAATTTTAAAAGGTTTTTATCAGTTAATATTTTGAAAATAAAAGTTTTTATTAACCTGGTCCCATTTCAAGATGGCTTTATATTTGGATTTTATATTTGTTTTTAATATCATTTTAATTGTATTTTTGTTTTGTTCTCAGAATCTGTGAGCACATTGCCAATGGTTCACTTTTTCAAACAATTTCCAACTTGGGCATTTTTCACAAGTTTTCTAACCCTTCAAAATTAAGAAATTAAAAATCCCATTACTACAAAAATCTAATTGTAGGTCAAATGAGATATCAAATGAAAGGGATTACAAACCTAAAAGTTTTTGTTTTTACACTTTGTTCATATCTCGAACCATTTGAAAATGGCGGCCAATTATTGAATTTACTTTCTGCAAGCGTTTTTGTTAAAAAATAGGAGCACATGAAAAAATAAACAAATTTATTTTCGTTAATACGTTATTGAAACAATTCTAATCTGTAAGTAACCTTAGTCGTGATGTAGTGAAATAAATATACTTTTCCGTTTTAAAGAATCACGACAATACGGTTTACTGCAAGTAAAAATTATCATTGCAATATGAAAAATGTATTTTGATTTTTAATAAATACTGTACAATGAAAAACAATAAAAAAATTAGTCAGCAGCCAAGCAATTTAAAACATGCTTGAGACGAAAGTTTAAAAAAATTATGAAGGTTTAAACAATTACTGCGTTAAAAATAATAATAACATAATAATTTTACCTCAGTTGCCGCCATTTAAACAAATATTTTACTTTAAAATTTAGATAAAGTAAAATTAATAATGGACAGAAATTTAATCAATACATTTTTTAACAAATCAAAATCAACATTGCCATGGAGATTGGAATCATTGTTACACTACTTCTTGTTTTTTCTTCTTATGCAATTTGTATGTATTAATAAATAAATAATATGATTGAAAAAAATTAATGGCATAGGCTACTAACAACCATGCAATATATTAAGTTGTGATTTTCTATTTTAGGATTTAAATAATTTAAAAGAAAATTAAATGTTAGCTTGTAATTTTATTTATAAACTCCTTAAATTCATTGCTGAGAAAGATTTACTAGACCTAACAGTAAAAAGTGTTACTTTTAGTCGTAAGGTCTAATCTTTATTACAGTATATTATTGTGTATGGATTCATAAACCCACTATAATGAATATAATTGACTGATTACATAAGTATCTTACGGGTTTTTAGCTCAAAGAACCTCATCAATAATCTTAATAAATAAAGAAAACAGGTTTTAACCGACGATTAATTTTGTGTGTTACATTAGGAACAAATGATATAATTATTTTTTCCCAAAACACAATGATTGAAATAAATAAACATTAAATACTATTTTTACAACAAGATATGTATTTAAAGCCAAAATTCATTTTGCTGTTTTTTATACTTTAAATTAATTTAGGAATTTATTTAAATTAATTAACTCTGGAATGCGTAATTGTGTTATTCTTTTTGTTCCAATAACATACAAAACTTAAATCATGAAATAATTTTCAATCAAACACACATCTGGATAAATTTCCATATACAATTTTAAACTTGTAGATTTATAATACTGTTTCCTCCAGGCCGTGGGTTGTGCACCTGTGCTCCAGGATAACTGCACTCTCAGGGAGTTAAGTAAAAGAATGGTTTGTAGCAGTATGAATATATACACCACCCGAAGTCATCCAAGCTTTATTTATAGTCCTAGGGCCCAGGCCTTTAAAAGTTTATGATTACCTAACTCTTGAGACTTCGTATATGTCTTATTTAAGTCGAGTCAGACAACATTTTTATTTGCAACAATTCTCGGTAGCGGGGCGTTTTCCTTTGAGTACCCGGCAAAATCATTAATTTGATGCGGTAAAAAAATTTATAACCTAAACAATAATCTTTCTTTTAATCGAAAGTTTGTTTTATATAGAAAGCGAAAAACATTTTGTCGGACAAATATTGTTGGTAATTTCTGCGCGTAAGACACCCCGAACATGGCAAAGTTATGGCGTCAAAAAATTTAGTACTAACTGCTGATTTTTTCAGAATCGTTTATAAAATATATAGCCTATATAACTAAGTGGTAACCTTGTCCAACAAAGTTTTCTGGGCATACTTGTTGTCGGACGCCTTAAAGTTAAGGGTTTCATGCAACCCTTATATTTATGACCTTTTGTCGGACAAAAATAGAGTAAGTAAAGTGTCTTATTTTGTGATCAGTGATTCAATTGTCCAACAAGAAAATTGGGGCAAATAATTAGTCCGACAAAAAAAGTGAAATTTTTAAATAAATCTATAAATGGTAAACGGGAGGCGCAGTTCAATTCAAACGCATTTTTCTCAGTTAGTTATAGTACTAAAGCTGAAAATTTATTAAAATATTATTTATAACATTTAGAAGGGCATAACAAACCCGTTTGCGAAATTTGTCATCTGCGTTAAATTTTAGGGCAAATAGTTCTTTAAAATTATAAAAAGTCTGTAAATAATTTTCTGCTGAAAATGTTTATTCTTGTGGAATATTTTTTTTTATTAAAAACTCTAAATCACGATCTTCGTAATACTACTAAAATTTAAAAAACTCAACTTTTATCTTAGGAGAAAAAACTCAAAAAAATGTTCTCCTAAGATCACCATCCTCCTTATATGCGTACATTATTGCAATGTTCAATCAACCAAAAAAATAAATAAAAATGTATGCGTTTTTGCCTAAATTGAGGATTAGAATCCCTCAAATAACGACACAAAAAAAATCTATTTTGCTAAATGTTTAGAGCACAAACCCGATGCTTGAAAAGCTAACTTTGATAAACTACTAATTTTTGGAGGTTAAACCACGAGCTGTATTCATTTAATTGGGAATTCGTATAGAAAAATAACAAAATAATTCGACCACGCAGTTGAACCGCTGACGTGAGTTGAGCAAATTTCAAAAATTAAGTTTATAAGCCTATGTTTTAGGGTTTCAGCCAACAATTTGGGAAATAGGTCTATTCACGACGGAGCTGAATAGCTGCTTTGTACGAAATATATTAGTAGAGTTTGATTGCTACTAAGCCTCCAGCTTTTACTCACGCGCTCCTTCGTTACACTCGCAGCATAAAAACTCGTCCGTCGGCCTCGCTTGAGAAGATAAAATCCACCACGTGGCTTTGAAGCGGGTACTTTTATGGTATTTTACGTTTTGATCGATTTTGGGTGAACCAAGCGAGCTATAAGATCGCGTAAAAAAACAAAATGTGCAAAATAATATCCTAAGTTTATATCTATATTAAAGGTTTATATACCAGGTTAAAAAAATTCATTCTCGTAGGAAAATCTAAAAAAATGTTTACTTCCGGTCAAAAAACGTGCTTCCGGTTCTTGAATTTTTTGGCTAACGAACTCGTCTAAACGATGTACACAACCAACATGAGTACCAAAGTTGGACCAAATCGGACATAAAGTGCGGCCGCTATAGAGGGCGAACACATATCTTAATTTTAATGACACCCAAAAACGTGTTCTGAGGACCATGATCGGTGCTCATTTGCTACACCCGACCTTAGCTCTTACCATAAGGGTCACTGCAATAGATCATTTTTCCTATGGAAATTCTCTAATAACGGAATTTTACAAGCATACTAAAACGCTTTCACTTATTGAGAGAGATGTTTTTGGAACAAAGTACGAAGACACATAATTATACCTTTCCTATGGTATGTACAAGGTAACTTTGGCATACGATTTGAATTTATTGCAAGTTTGGTTTTATAAACATTAAATGGTGTTTAATATTGAGAATATTGAGTTTATATTCTTTAATTTAATAACGAAGTAGTCAGCTATACCACAGTTTGTATAAATGTTTACAATGTGTTTATAACAATACTGTACTTGATAATTATAAGCTTATATTAATGCAACTCTTTTAAATTGATTTGTAAATACAGTAGGGCCTATAATAATTACTAAATATTTTGACATTATATATAAATACATTTTGTCAGTTTCTACACAGTAATTTGTTTTCAAATATCCTTATAATATTGCATTTTTGATATGTAGAACTACTTAAAGTATGCTACTTTTAATATATTCTAATATTCTAATGTTTTTCGTTTTTTTTTCGAAAATCCCCAATATTATTGTCGGACAGATGGTTCAATGTGTTTGAAATATTATTACAAAAAATATAAAATAACATTTTTATGTTAGGTCATAAATATAAGGGTTGCATAAAACCCTAACTTTAAGGCGTCCGACAACAAGTATGCCCCGACAACTTTGTCGGACAAGGTTACCATTTAGTTATATAGTACCTGGAGACCGAGCTAAAGCTCGATTATAAGCAGGGCTATGATTTCAATAATAAATATTGGATTATTGAGTTTTGAGGTTAGGCCTATAACATTAAACAACTAAATAAAGGGTATATACAACATTAGGCTTACCTGTAATAAAAATACAGTTTAAAGGATTAACCACAATCTCAACGCTATGCCTCAGAAATAAGTCAGGCCTAAATTAAAGTATTATTTCAATATCGATTTATTCCTAGGGCCTAGTTCGCTCACGTCAATAACTACTATTATTGCAAATTTCCGTGAACATCGTTTAGGTTAGGCCTATAACATTAAACAACTAAATAAAGGGTATGTTTATTATGTATTCGTTGCCATGGTAACTATAAATAGATACAACCTCTAATAAAATATACAGTTTAAAAGAAAGCAGATGATTATTGTAATGGCTTTGAAAACATTTGCATCAGCTGTGCTTTGTATTGTTTAAAATGGACAAATTTCACTTTTTAATTTAATAAAAAGACGTAGAAAACGAATTTTCCCAGACTGGTGACCATTTCCAATCGATTTCTCGTGGCCAAAAGCCTAATATAAAATCCAAAAATCCAAAATCCTTAGACGAAGATTCCAGATCCATTTAGCAGACAAACAATTATCTCTCGCTTTAGAAGATAAGATATATTTTATAAATTATTCTGAAAAAATCAGCAGTTAGGTACTAAATTTTTTTGACGCCATAACTTTGCCATGTTCGGGGTGACGGCCGCGCAGAAATGATCAATAATATTTGTCCGACAAAATGTTTTTCCCTTTCTACATAAAACAAACTATTGATTAAAAGAAAGATTATTATTTAGGTTATAAATTTTTTTACCGCATCAAATCAATGACTTTGCCGGGTTCTCAAATAAAACCCCTGTACCGAGAATCGTTGCAAATAAAAATGTTGTCCGACTCGACTTAAATAAGAGATATACAAAGTCTCAAGAGTTAGGTAATCATAAACTTTTAAAGGCCTGGGCCCTAGGACTATTACATTTAATACTCTATTGACCAAATTGTAAAAAATGTGCAGATAAAATGGACATTTAAAATTTGGTAGAAATTAATATTTACTTGAAAGAATAGGAAAAATCATAAAAATATAACACTTCAAACTGTCTTGCGTAAGTTGTGTTATGAATGGTTCAAGTAATTTTACCACAAGAATAACATTTTTTGTGCACAACAAAAAGAAGGGAAACATTCAGGAAGTGTTTATCTGTAATAATTCAAACAATTCATGAGTCCATGATTTAACTTTTACTTACATGTTGCAATAACCTTTCAGTTGGGAGTGAATTTATAGAATATGCAGCGAGTACTTTGTGAAAAGGGTTTACAAAGTTATTTATTAACCTGAATACAAAGAAAATAGTACAAAGTAAATGGTTTGATTTATTGCATAGCTCAATGTCTTTGTTTTGGGTACAAAAAAAAAGTAAAACTGTTTTGTTTCCTAATATACAACTTCTAAACTTTTTACATCCAAAAATAATGCTTATAACAACTCTTTTACAGTTATTGTGTATCTTACTTCAAAGTCCTGTAGACTTCGACTTACAAAAACTATTACCATTTGATTATTATCTTCATCTAATTGATATAAAACTACTCGTAATGCTATATCTGAAGCATCAGTATTCATATAAAAAGGTCTATTAAAATCAGGATGTTTAAATACGACACATTTCAAAAAAAATTTCTAGAGTTTTCATCTAACTCTATCTGCTAAAAACCACTTACAAGATTTATGCTAGTAATGTACTCAACCCCCTCAAATCTTTGAAGCAAATCATCAATATTCTCAGATGCCTCTCTGTCAGGTATAAATAACTTGTTAACTTGTCGTGCATTCAGACACAGGCGTACTGAACCATCGTTTTTAATTACACACATTAACTGGTTTGAATAAGTACTATTGGAACACTCAATAATATCATTTGCCATCATTCGTTCAATTTCTTGATTGGCAGCCTCTCTTTTTGAATGAGGTACACTACTGCATAAGATCTATTCACAAACTATACATTACTGTCAATATTTAATTTTGCTTTAAAATCTAAAATTTAGCCTAGTTTGTTCGAAACTACATCCCTATAATGGTTTAAGACCATTCTCAATTTTGTTTTATGATATTCATTCTGTAAATGTGTACTTTCTAAAACACTATTCATTATTTCTTGACATTCAAGTTCATTATTATTATCAAACATTTCTAAATTTTCCTCCTAACGCATTAACCCACTATAAAAAGAACAGACTGTATTATCTAATTGACATTTGCATTCATTCTCTACTTCACACTGATCATATATATCATAGATTCACTCTCTTTACATTCTTTTAAACTATATACACACATTCATTACTACTAAATTTTGTCATTACATTAAAATCATCAAATTTAAAATGTATTAATCTCAATTTCTATTAATTCACCTTTAACCGGTTGTGACTTGATTTCAGTAAAATTGCTTTCATAAATTAACATGTCCTGATCTTCTGAATTATTATTATTTATTATTTCTGATTGCCTTACTGAACTGGTTGATTTAATGGAAAAACCTTATTCCAATCCAACAATATATTTGACAAAATCGTTCAGATGGACCCCCTCCAACTTAAGCTAGGTAGCACACTGGACTGATAAGGAAAATCAGTAACTTGCAAAAAACGATCGCGGCCATACGTACGTTCGGCTCGCGTAAATTAATAAAATTTAAATGTCCCTATTGAGTGTTGTATTGTGTCATGTGTTACATGTTGTTTGTGAATGTTTTTTATAAGTGTTTAATTTTAAAAACTTGACGCGCATTAACAAATGTAAAATACTAGTGAAGTGTAGGTTTGATAATGCCTGAATAGAAAAGGCGAAACGTACGTCACCAGGGAATAAAAAAGAAAAATAAAGGACTGAGAGCTGTAAGTACACAAAAAAGTAAAATTATAGTTATTATTATTATTATTATTATTGTTATTAAACATTTTTATAATTAACTCTTTACCATTACTTTCTATTTTCTGCCTACTATCTTCAGACAATACTATGCTGACCGATCACACTATTGCCTCCTCTCGTTTCCCCTCTGTTGTTCTGTCCCATACTGTCTAATATTAGGCCTCCCTTGATCATTTACTCTATATAGCCTACTGTTTGTGTGTTTTGTACATGTGGCCTATTTTCAAATCTATTTTGATTATTATTATTGTTATACCTAGGTGCATATTGTTATCCCTATTGTTTACCATGTTCTGTGGCCTACCTTGATTGTAAGTTATACTGTTTTTTTTTTTTTTCGTTGAAATTTCTGTTTCTATTTTCAAAATATTGTCTATTCCTATTTTCTTCAAAGTTATTATGATTTTTACCTTCATTTAAATGCTTTTGGCTTTCTTGCCAGTCCTTGATCATTTTCTCTAATTTATTTAGGTTTTCCGGCAATGCCGCTAAACTCACCAATCTTAAATCATTAGATAATTGCTTAACAATGTCTTCATAGTCATAGGCAGATCTAAAAGTTGAATCTGATGAAATAGTCTTATCATGTAATTGTGTATTTCCCTTAACTGACCTACTGGGCCACAGGGCCACAGGGGTTTGCCTAGCATAATCTTAATTCTTAAATTTTCTTGTTTGTCTTGTAAACAGAACCTATTTAAAAAAAGCTGTTCTAAAACCTTGAATTATTACACCATTCGTTGTTGTGAATGTCAAACCAAATTGCTGACTCATCTCTAAAATACTTGCGCATTAGCGCTAATTTCAATTCCCACATGTAATATCTATATTTATTGAACATTTCTAATGATTTTTTTAAAGTTTTAGGGTATGGTTCCCTTTTTTTAAAAAAAATTCTGGAATGACAATTTCATTTTTTAAATACCTACCATAACCACAAATTTTGTATCCAACCTAACCTCAAAATCATTTTTTAGCTCTTCAAAATTTTATTTCACATTATTTAATTCCAGATTTACTTTACTCTCAACTTTTTCTTCAATTTGTTTAACATTAATTACTATTGACTTGGTTAATTTCATCATCTATTTTCCTGTTTACTTGAGTAAGATTGTTTTCAATTTGCACATCAACTTCAATAATCTTATCATCCGCCCCTTTAAAACTATATCTCATTTCAATAGAAACTTCCTCAATTTTCTTTTCACTCTCCACTTTAAAATTTTCAAACTTTTATTTATAAAGCAATCTCCTCTTTAAAACAGTCACATTTATCATTAAAGTTACTGTTTATATCATGTTTAAAGGCTTCAAAAAGGTATTTGTTTTCCTCTTTATTTGAATTAAACTTACTGTCAACTTCTTTACAAAATTATCAAATTTGCAATTATTTTCTTTATTTATTGTCAATATCTAGTTTATTTTCTTTAAATAAATTTCAATATCTTGTTTACTTTCATTAAATATTTCATTTTAAAAAACACATCATCATCTTAAGTTTGTCATCAAGTCTGTCACTTGACTTAACATTATTTAGGCCTACCCTACTATTGTCTCTTCACCAGTTCCGCCTCCCTCGGATATTGACTACCTCAACATGACTTCTGAATCGTAAAATTTATCTTCACAAATTAAATTTTCAGTAATGTTCAAAATAAATCAACCACATAATTATGTATCATTTTCCACTTTCAGTGTGACACATGCTATACTGTAACTTAAATATTTAAAGCATTTTAAATAAAGATCAAACCGAAAAGTACCATTCCCGTTGTTACTGTTATCACCCATCATGTCATAGGCCTAACTATCTTTTTTTATGTACCGAGTATTGTTTTCCTATAGCATTGGGGTCATTGCGCGACCGGAAGTTGTTAATTTATTCAAACCATAATAAAACACAATGTTCTTATGTTCAAAAATGAAAATACTGTAACTATTACGTTAAAAAATGTATATTAAAGATATAAAAAAAACTCGCAAAAATGTAAAATTTTCAATATTTTGGCAAATTTTAGACCCTATGCGCGACCGGAAGATATCAACTGATCTAAACCAAATTAAAACACAATTAATAAATTTGTGTTTCTTACCGTCATCGTTATCCAATTCTTTCTTTAAGAAACGTGCTACAGCTGTTTCGCGATTAATCGCATTTTCAAACACTGTACACGAAACACATTAAAATATAAAACACACACAGTTCACACACGATAATTCTACGCCCATTGGGACGTCGTCAAAAATAAACTGAACTGTGTGTGTTTTATATTTTAATGTGTTTCGTGTACAGTATTTGAAAATGCGAATAATCGCGAAACAGCTGTAGCACAATTCTTAAAGAAAGAATTGGATAACGATGACGGTAAGAAACACAAATTTTTTAATTTGAATTACGTTATCCGTAGCAAAATAACTTTAAAATAAAACACAATGTTGTTAGGTTCTATTTGAAGACGTTACAAACTATTACATCACGAAAACATATAATTCAAAAATTTTAAAAATAATTGCAAAAATTAAGTTTTTGAAGTGATATTGGGCACTTTCATATTTGTTTCATATTTTTGTCAATTTTTAGGGCCTATGCGCAACCGGAAGATGTCAACCGATTTTGATAAATTTTTTTGTCTATATAATTTGCAACTTTTTGGCGCTATTACAACTTCGAAATAAAAAAATGAGTTTTTTCGGCCCACCCTATTAAATAATTGCACACCGATGTTACAAGAAAACACATATACATTCCGTTGTAGTTTTTGAATGTAGGACCAACAGATTAGGAGCTAGAGCATATTTAAAATTGACAAAATTTGTGTTCTTCGCAAAAAAATAGCGTTCTTTGTCTGTTTTTCACATTAAATTTCCTATAGAGCTCAAGTAGAATTGTAAATATACGAAAAGTTGAGCTGCCATTAAGGCACTCGAATTTGGAGGTGTATTTCGGTAGTAGCTGCCACACTCAAGTTAAACTCTGTTCATCCTTTCCACTTGTTTGAGTTTCCTAATTTACCTATATTTTAATCGTGAAATGTTAAAAGGGCATCAGTCGGCTCCTAGGATATATTCACTTGTTTTCAGTTTTCAAAACTACATTACTAGACGCACATTTTGGTGGTATAAAGGCATCAGTCAGAGATCTGCAAATGAGTTTAAATGTGATCTGAAAATTACAGAAGAACCTCTTTAATCCGAACCACAGTTATCCGAACGCCATAAAAGTGAAACAAAATGTATTTTAAATAAATAAATCAATAAATAGTTTTTAAATTTTACGATGGATATGCCGAACCATCGCATATAGAACAAATTCAAAATTTAGCAGCAAAAAAAGCACTTCATCAGTATTACAAAAAAATTTGGAAAACGGTTGACCCTAAAGGCCATCCATGTAACTTCCCGCTAAGTTTAATTACAACAAACACTATTTTTGGAAATTTTGAACTGCCATAACTTTTGAATGAATCAACCGATTTTTATGCGATTTGCGGCAATCGATGCAGTTTTTTAAGTCCATTGAAAGAATCAACAACAAAAATTTTTCAGATGAAAAGTTTCGGAGAAATTGAGGAAAAACACTTTTTTGATTTTCTTTCGTTTACAATATCTCGCGAATGAATCAACCGATTTGTATGCGATTGGCGGCAATCGATGCAGTTTTTCGAGTCCATTGAAAGAATCGACAACACAAATTTGTCTGATGAAAAATTTCGGAGAAATTGAGAAAAAACACTTTTATTATTTTCTTTCGTTCACGATATCTCACGAACGAATTAACCGATTTTGACCGGACTGGTAGCGATCGACGTCGCTTTTCAAGGTTAAAAGGTGATTATATTTTGGAATTGATCGGTAAAGCCGTTTAAAAGTTATTCCAAAAAAACCTGATTTGAAAAATTTATTTATTAGTTTTTTCGAAATTTTTCAGAACCTACCGGTCCGAATTAGTTGAAATTTTCAGGAAATCTAAGTTTGATGGAACTCTTTAGAACGCCGTTTGGTAGGATCCAATCGGTTAAGCCGTTCAAAAGTTAATTACTCGATTTTCGAAAAACGGGGTGAAACCAATAACTTCCCGATTTTAGAAAATTTTCAATTTTCTTAGCGGGAAGTTCAAAAATGAGTGACTTTTTTAATTTGATTTGAATTTTTTCTACTGTAACAGTTTTTATACTACGTTTACTATAAATATGCTGTATTTCTACTATTTTATTTAAATGAAGAATATTTTAAACTGCAAAGTATTTCTCGTTCTTCAATAAAACTTACGATCCATTTTAGCCATGTTTTAGCTGTTAAGTTATGTGAAAAGCACAATAAATTCTGTAATCCAAACGATTCGAAAGTACGAACCCCTCCGAAGTGCCTGCAAAAAGCCCTTATTTAATTGTGGGTAAGTGTTTATTATTATTTCAAAGCAGTGAAATTAAAACTACCTTACTGTATTTTACTCTAAACTAATGTGTTTTTTAATTTTATTAATTGTTTAAAATTGTTATGTAGAATGTTATTTGGGTTCAATTCCCATTGACCCCGAATAATTTTCTAAATGGTTTCTTAACAGACATCATTGGCTGTGGTTCGGATTCCACGTAAAACTGTAAGTCCCGTCTTCATTAGCCTTAAGTGCAAAACAGCAGGACATTAAACACAAAAAAAAATTTTGTAACATAACCTCAAAATAAGTAGCCTATCTAATCTAAAGGGTTTAAAATAATACTGTCAACGTGCTTTCTTTGTATTATAACTTCAAAATTATTTAGCCCACCTACCTAAATTACTTTCTTACAATAATATAGACATAGCTAACATGCTCGTTTCCTAACAAAATGGTAATAAATATGTAGCCTATCTAACTTACTGACTTTTATAAAATATTGATAATGTGCTTGTTTTGTTTTTGTTTTTTTTTTTCAGGTGCAAAAGTACGTGTTTGGAGAGGAGTGTCGGGGAAGATAATATTCATGATCTCTTTTCTATGTTCCATGACTTGAAGACGAAAACCGAACAGGATATTTATCTTCAAGGGCTAATTGATGTTGAAAATGTAAAAATTAGAAGGCCTCGAACTGAAATACCAAGAAGAAACAGTCCTGTTTACCAGTATCATTTGATGATTGGAAGTGAGCGTCAAAAAGTATGTTTGCAGACTTTCCTTAATGCTTTTGGTGTCACTGCCAAAAGAGTTAGACGTATCAGGAAATTAAAACAAAGTGGTAAAACACCTGAAGACAAACGAGGTAAGAATGTAAGCTTTACTCTTTCTCAAGAAACAAAAGCGTTCGTGAGGGAACACATAAGCTCTTTTCCAGTGAAAGAATCTCACTATACAGGCCAAAAAAAGTTTCATTTGAGTGCTGACTTAAACTTAAAAATAACGCTCAATCTTTACATTGAAAAAAAACCTAACAACAAAGTTACCTAGCTACACATATTATTAACATTTTTATAAAGAGAATGTTTCCTTAAGGTTTGGTCGCCCACAAGTAGACACATGTATCACTTGCGAACAGCTCAATTTGAAAATTAAATCCCCGCATCTCAATGAAGCTGCTAAAAGAGCAGCAGTCGCAGAGCTCATGGTACACAAACGACTTAGTCGTAAATTTTATGAAGCATTAAAACATGAAGCCTCTGAAACGAATGTCCTTTCCATAGTTTTTGATTTCATGCAGAATATTTCTCTTCCAAAAGTCCCAGTACAAGACCTCTTTTATCTTCGACAATTAACAGTCAATGTGTTTTGTATCAGAGATATTAAAGTTAAGTCTATGTGTACCATGAAAGCGAAGGGCAAAAAAGTCCCGATGAAGTGTATTCCTTTTCGTATGATTTTTTAAAACATGTCCCAAACAACATCACAGAGCTTCGTATTTTTTCGGACAAATGATCTGGTCAAAATAAAAATCAAGATTTATGTTATTTTTAACAGATTCTAAAAGATTTCAGAAGATCCAGTACTTTTTTCCGGTAAGGGGGCACAGTTACCCTGTGACCGAGATTTTGGTCTGATAAAGAGAATGATCCGGAAAAGTGACAGAATTTTTAGCATTCATGAGATAACTGAACTTACTTAAATAATTGCGAAGATGCGATAGAGCCTTAAATATTTGCTGATATGCGACGGAGCCTTAAATAATTGTAGAGATAAGTACAGCCTTAAATAAGTGTGGAGATACGATGGAGCCTTAAATAATTGCAGAGAGGCGACGGAGCCTTAAATAATTGCGGATATGCGTCGGAGCCTTAAATAAATGTGGGGATTCGACTGTTTCTTAAATAATTGCTGAGATACGATGTACTCTTCAATATTTCCTGAGATACGATGGAACCTTAAATAATTGTGGATATGCGACGGAGCCTTAAATAATTGTGGAGATTCGATAGAGCCTTAAATAATTGTGGAGATGTGATGGAGCCTTAAATAATTGCAGATATGAGTCGGAACCTTAAATAAATGATGGAATGCAACTGTGTCTTAAATAATTGTGGAGATGCTACGGAGCCATTTAAATATTTGTGGAGATGCGATGGTGCCTTAAATAACTGCCGAGATCTGTTAGAGCCTCAAAAAATTGCAGATATGAGTCAGAGCCTGAAATAAATGCCGGAATGCAACTGTGTCTTAAATGATTGCGTAGATGCGACAGAGCCTTAAATAATTGTGGAGATAATTGTGGAGATGGAGCCTTAAATAATTGCGGAGATGGGATGGAATTTTAAATAATTGTGGATATGTGACGGAGCCTTAAATAATTGCGAAGTTGCAACGAAACATTAAATAATTGCTGAGATGTGATGGAGTCTTAAAAAAAGTGTGTCCGTGCAATGACGATGACGATGACAAGAGTTCAATTTGTTCAATCATTTTTCTCCATGCAAAAAAGTACCCAACGCACCTAAAACAGTTTTCACTTTTAAAAAAAAGCTCAAAACGTGCCCTTATAAATATACACATAAAATAAAATTGACATTTCATAATTTGTGGATAGAATGACAACATTTTCTGTCATTTAAAACAAACACCACTAACATTGGCCCGGTAGATCTTCAAAAAGGTATCAATAGAGTTTTAGCCTGAAACCAAAAAAACTCAAAAAGTGCCCTTTTTATTATAGCCATGAAATAAAATTGATATTTCATAATTTTTTTATAATAATGACAACATTTTCTGTCATTTAAAACAAACAGCACTAATATCGGCCCGGTAGATCTTCCGAAATAGGTATCAATAGGGTTTTAACCTAAAACCAAAAAAACTCAAAGTGCCCTTTTAAATATACCTATGAAATAAAATTGACATTTATAATTTTTTGATAATCATGACAACATTGTCTGTCATGTAAAACAAACAGCACTAAAATCGGCTTGGTAGATCTTCAGAAATAGGTATCAATAGGATTTTAACCTAAAACAAAAAAAACTCAAAAAGTGCCCTTTTACGAATAGCAATGGAAAAATGTACATTTCATAATTTTATGATAATGGTGACTATAGTTTATTTCATTCAAAACAAACCGGACTAAAATCGGCCTGGTAGATCTCCAGAAATATGTATCAATATGGTCACAAACCGTGTAAGGGTGTACTGAATTATTATAATACTAGCAACAGAGCCCGTTGTGGTTCAATACAACGGTCTCTAGAAAAATATTACATATGCTTTACTTCTTGTGAAATACCTGAAAATTAATTTTTTTTTTTTTTTCAAGAACAAAATTGTTTTGAATAAAAAAACTAATTTTCTCATAGAGCAAGATAATAAAAAAATCAAATGTAATATATTTATTTACAGTATATTTCTTTATAAACAAAATTCTTTGTAAATACTTCATGTGAGTTTTTCAACAATCTCCCTTGATCTTTGCTAGGGATAATTTTAATTTTAATGTCTTAAAACCTTTTTACTCTAGAGAGTGCAACCATTGTATTTGGATAACCTAATAGAACTCCAATATTTTGTCCCACTGGAAATTCGACTTTTTTGGCGCTATCTATTGGGGAAACTATGGAAGCTGTTTGAAACACCAATGCTACCAATGATTTCCCCTAGCGCTACCTCGCGGCGCGATCATGTACTATTTTCGCGACAATCTTTTTTCCGGCACACAGCCCCCGTATGGATGCAAGATCTATTTATTATTCATGATCTATGGTGCAACGTACAATTGTCCATGGCTAAATACTGGTGCTGGAAGGTAAACACCAACTTTCTCCAATGTCTGGCCTTGTGCTTTATTTATTGTTATAGCAAATTCTAATTTTATAGGAAATTGCTGTCTTTTCAAAACAAATGGCAAATCTGTGTCCGACTTAAATTAATCCTTGGAATGAACACAATAATTTCACCTGCTGACGATCCAGTTAAAACCTCTGCAATTATTAAATTTGGCTTGAGTTCTTTAACAATTAATCGTGTGCCGTTACATAACCCTCGTTTTGTGTTAAGATTTCTTAGCAACATTATCACAGCTCCGATCTTTAAATTTAAATTATGTATTGGCATTCCTGATGGTGATAGCTGATTTAAAAATTCTATTGGATAATGAATATCTGCTTGTGAACTATCGTCCGCTTCAATAGAATCCGAACTTAAATATGTTGTTGATGTTCCTTCCAGTAAGTTGTGAACAGTTTCGTTTAGAAAATCCACATCTGAATTTTTTGAGCATAAAATAGCCTTCTTGGCGTATTCATGAGAGTGAGCAATGTCCAACTTATCTCCAAATATATCGGTGGCTATGTTACCGTAGCATAAAATATTGGGTGGTATTGCTATTAATTCTTCTGGTAAATCATTAATACTATCAGTCAGATAATTCCCTGTGCTTAATAGCCATTTGCTAAATAAATCATCCACTGATCGTACATTTTTACTCAGTCGTAGGATCTTAAAGGTTTCCCACAGTGGATGGAATTTTATACTTGTTTCTATTATTTTTATTCTGATACCATGTCTAACAACTGGCAGAGTTTGCCTGAAATCCCCGCCCAATAACATAACTTTTCCACCGAAAGGATTCTGGTTGTTCATTATTTCCTTTAGTACTCTGTCAATAGCAGTCAAAGCAATTCCTGGTGCCATAGTTGCTTCATCCCAAATTATGATTTTAGCTGATCTGATGATAGTGGCTTCGAGAGAATTTAATCTTATATTTGATACGGATGTTTCGTTTAAAGGAGGTACTAATTTGAATTGGTGAAAATATGTTTTACCTCCTCCCAATAAGTTTGCAGCAATTCCAGTAGACGCAATAGGCAATGCAATGTTTTTTTCTCCACGCACTGTACACAGAATAGTTTTATACAAATAGGTTTTTCCTGTGCCTCCTGGCCCATCCAGGAAAAAACATGTTTCTGGGACTTCATCATTTATTGCTGCAATTATATTATAGTAACATTGTCTTTGCTCAGAATTCAAACTATTTATCATTTCTTTACTTTTTTTCCTCTAACTCATAATCATAGATATCAGTATTGTTGATTGGTAGGATATCGTTTACTGGCATCGGGAGATCGTATTTAAGGCAGGAACTATGGTTTGCTTCTAAAGTTTTGTTAATTTCTCTAAGAGTCAAATTCTTACATCGTTCGCAGTTATCTGTATGGCCTATCTTGTGGCTGTGTGCAAAGTCTTCCCAAAGATGAGGGTGGTATTTTTCAAATAATTCTTTAGCATTAGACGGGGAAGCAAATATAAGAATATATGAGAATAAGTCCCTTAAATGTTGAGGCATGCTGTAATTGACTGCTTTGGCTAAAGTTTTATCCCAAATTTTATCATTTTTTATCAACCCTTTTTGCACTGCTGCTTCATAAAAAGTATTATATTTAGTACCATCAATGGTTTTTAAATCATCATAAGCTGTAGCACCAGGTACATGAAGCAGAAGAAGTCTTAAACAATACCTTTCAGGATCAGAACCAAGATTTACAAAATACATTCTACCAATTACATTATGTCTGTCTTGTTGTCTGCGAATCCATTTCCTACTTTTTTTTATTGAAAACATAATGTTTAGGTATATTAGTGTAATAATCTTGCATTTTCATCTTCCTCGTTTAACTTAAACCACGCTGTCAACATTGTATCTTTCCCAGCAGTTTGTAACAGATTGTCTGTATTTCTGTTTAATGAATTTACATGAAAGACAATGCTTTGATTTTTAGGAAGATGAACAGGCAATCGGATTATAGTGTGCGATTGTTTGTGCGTGTCATTTCCAAGTATTCGCCACATGGCTTCTGGTGCACTGACATACCTACTATCTATGTGCTTTTGTATTTCATCAAAATTTGAGTTTCTTTCTGTGATACGTACATTTGCACAATCATGCCCTTTATATACATATTTAAAGATATATTTAACACTTTTGATCGTAGCGCAAACTTCCACATTGATATGACAGTTGTATTTTAACAAAAGATATGGGTTATAAGGAACAACCCATGTGTTGTCAATTACTTTATTTCTCACAGATACATTACCATTATTTCATCGGCGGTATAGAGGGTATCCATTTTTGTTAGCTAAGGTTTCGTTTTGAAAGGATTTAGGGTAGTTTTTAGTACACTTATTT
Source organism: Philaenus spumarius (assembly GCA_018207615.1). Classification (NCBI taxonomy): domain Eukaryota; kingdom Metazoa; phylum Arthropoda; class Insecta; order Hemiptera; family Aphrophoridae; genus Philaenus; species Philaenus spumarius. Next base: position 83,694 of record JAGFPH010004941.1, on the reverse strand, counting down.
TCCTTCATACACGGTGAGTTTAAATTACACACGCCACGGGGTCCATGAATCATGTGTTTTGTAACAGCTGCGTGTAAAGTAGGAAATTTGTCTTTATCTGGTAATTCAGCCGATACAATTTGGTCTATATGTTCTGGTAACTTTGGAGTATCTTGTTCTTTCAAAATCAGCAGGATGTGAGCATGGGGTAGCCCCCTTTTTTGAAATTCAATTACATGTATATTGCCTACTGGGATGCCAAAAACATGTTTTTTATTTATGTCAAACATAAGTTCTGTTAGCTTCAATTTGAAAACTCTAGAAACTAAATCAGGACGATTTTCAACAGACTGTCCATTTAAATTTTGTGTTATTTCTTCCCATTTCGGATTACAGGTCATTGTAATAAAAAGATCGGGTTTACCATAGTTCCTCACTATTGACATAGCGTCTTGATAATGTTGCATCATATTTCGTGGACTCCCTTGAAACGTTGATGGCAAAATGAAAGGCTTTCCAGGGGGAAACAATTCATTGTCTCCTGATAACCGAATCTGGTCCATTAAACCTTTGTACTGTTCAATTCTAAGTTGAGATTGATTTTGTCGAATGAAATTTAATCTATTTGCCTCAATTTTGGTGTAGGCATCAACAATATATCGTTGCGTAAGTTTTCCTCCGCACAATAAAGGATTGAATTCATCACTTACTGAAAGACGATATTGATAATATTGCATCTGAGTGACTCTTGATCTTGTATTTGAAGCTTTATTTTTAATATTTTTGAGACATGATGGCTTATCACTCAGTGGAATCCCCCAACTTTGATCGCCATATGGAAAGAATAGAGGTTTCAAATTTGGGTCTAAAATGCTAATTCTCTGAGTCTTTCTCTTATTGATCGTGTTGTAAGCACGACATGAATCAATAAATCACGGTGCAGAGGTGGTTCGCCATCCGTATTCTCGAAAATAACAGCAACCTCATTACATCTTGCAGAGTTATATCTTCTTTCATCATATTTTCGGTCCTGAATTATAGCCATTGTCACATCAGATGAAACAGCGTTATTCATTAATGTGTCTTGAATGCATTCTTGCTCTACTTCACACATCATTTTGCAGGCTTCTGCAAATGAATTATACTTTGACATGAATGAGCCTAATATTTGTAATAAATGTTCATTGCATCCAGAGTTTTTTTTAATTTTCATTCTATTAGCTGTAGCCTCATAAGGATCAAGTATGTACAACTGAGCATATTTACGCTGTTCTCCATTTTCAGGATGTAATGTACCAGCACGATGATAGATAGTGCCATTTATTATAAAACAATAAGGACCATAACTTGAAGGAGGGAACTATTTGCGCTCCCATAGAAGCAAAAGATAGGGAGCCGTTAATTGAACGAATATTGGACATAAAGTTATCGGAATAAATATGGTTATTAGTCATAAGCTGTTCAAGTAATAATGCAGTTTAAATTCGTTCTAATGTAACTTTTCCTTTTGAGCAGCATTTAGAAAACATTTTATCCACAGGTCTTTCTCCAACAAAGTGTTAAGCACCACAAAATTCACATACTTCACTAATACTGCCACATGAGTGAAATTTTATTTAGTTTTCATCATTTATATCTTTTAAGGCTTCAGGCACAAAAGTGATTGGTAGTTGTAAAATATTATTTAGATCACTATCCTTTTTCCCCCTTATCACTGTGCGATGAGCTGTTGATTCACGTCTGCCTGAACATGTTTTCGGTTGTTTTTTCTTTGCTGGACGTCCACGTTTGCAGGTTGAGGAGGTTGTATCCTCTTTGAGTGAAGTGTTGGTCACACTATATTGTTTTATTTCTTTTTCATTTTGTGTGTCTCCATCCTTGTGACTGCTTGTTAAAAATTTGTTTTCCTGTTGTATTAAATCTTGATTCAGACTATAATTTTGTTTCTTTCATTTATTTTATGAGCTGTTGATTCACGTCTGCCAAAACATGTTTTTCTTTTTCTATTCTTTGCTGGACGGCCACATTTGGATTTTGGTAAGGTTACATCCTCTTGATTCTCAGAATTAGTATTATCTATCAAAACATCGTAATGGCCAGCATCCACATTACCTGAGAATCGTAGTTTATATATTGTTGTGCCTTCACCAACCGTTACATAAGAATCCAAGTTCTCAGCATATATTTTGAATTGGCAGTTAAAAAGTCTTGCTGCAGCTTCAATTTCAACATTCCCGGCGTATTCACCATCTTTAGCCATTCGATTTATATATTCTGTTGCGTTTTGTACTGGTAGTCTATACGTGTTATCCCCTACGATAAAAGGGCAATAGTAGTCCCAGTTATTTACGACTTCATCAACTACTGCGGATCGTATATCACTGTATCTAGATTGAGATTTATGACTTAAAAATGAGATACTCCTAAAGAAACAGTTTCCATCACCAACAATATAGTGAATAGTAAAATTATTAATTTCCATCAATCTAATATACCTAATAGACAGGGTGTTACGAAAAGGTTGGGCGAGAGCTTTCCAACGACCCAGTAATTAATAAAATCGGTCCAGTAGAACTGTAGATTTATTATTATTAGCTTTTATATTTATATAATAAAGGAGCATTTATATTTATACTCGACACCTTAATTATTAGCATTGGTTTACAACTATAATTAATGATTTAACTATGTACAGTTTAACAGCAATTAAAAAAAAACTAAAACAGATTTTATAATTATAATGGGTTTTTGAAGAGTCATCAAAACGTGTGTCCTCCATTGAATGTCACGCACTGCTCCAGTCATGGGCTCATCGACTGCCTCACCCGTTCGAAAATCCCTGGCATCCCTCTTATCCTTCGGTACCCACATTCAACCCGCTCTCTGAGCTGCTCAATGTTCTCAACAGGGGTTGAATACACTAAAAGGTGTCTTTCAATTTATAATAAAACATAAATAAAATTGAACAATTAGGAGTTTTTCTAGTCCCTAGTTTTAATCGAATTTTCCTTTGAAATTGTTACATGGCCGCCATTTTGATATTTATTAATACATTTTTGCAATTATATTGTCATTCGATTTGAAATGAAAAGGGCTTCAAATTTAGTGTTTAGTAAAATTTTGTTTTAGTAGCTGGTTTTCATGGAATTTGACTTTAAAAATTTTTAATGGCCGCCATTTTGAAATTTGATGACTCTGATCAAAGATGTTTTTGTAAAATGTGTATAGCTATAGATTTAAAGTAAATATCAAGTTTCATAAAAATATCTCAAAGGGCTTTTGAGTTATTAATTATTTTAAAACAAATACATAATGGCGGATTAGGCCTACAGCTAAACTAAGCCGAAATCCAAAAAAATATTATACTACATTTTCGACTTATTTTTGCATTTAGAATCTGAATCTGCATAGCCCGCTACAAAAATAACTAAAACAATTGTTAAATTTAAATAATAATGGTTTTAGGCTCATTTTGGTTGTTGTAGACAATTACCAATAAATAATGTTTTTAGTTTTTTGTCGATAACTTGGTTATCCTTTGACCTTCTGAAACTATAAACGCCATTTTGAAAATTATAAAAATAAATTCTTTGTGTTTGGTACACTTGTTAATGGTAACATATAAAACGCTTATTCCAAATTTAAACTCGATATCTTATCTATTTCTATAGTTAGTTACAGTGAGTTTTGTACAAAAACAAAATAGCGGATTACGGCTAAACTAAGCCGAAATCAAAAGAATGTTATACTATATTTTCAACTTATTTTTGCATGTAGAATCTGAATCTGCATAGCCAGCCCAACCTTTTTGTAACATACTGTATAAAATATCTACTCTTATAATTCACAGTTCAAAATGATAATTTACAGTTGCGAAATAAATACACCACTTTACTCACTAATAATTAATGGTACAGATTAAGCACATAACTTAAGAAACAAACACATTACATAAGGAGCACACTTTAACCACAAATCCATATTGTAAACTACAAAATGTAAGTAAAGAAAAATGAAGAAAATAACAATACAACAATCAGATGTTACAACAATCAGCTGTTAAATTATTAACACATATTTCATATAATCAGATGATGCATACCGGTAAACCCATTTCACTAAAAATTTATAGGTTGTATCTGCTTTTTATGAATGATTTTGAATGGGAGGTAACTTGATCAAAGTGTAAGGTAATATGAATGTTGAAAGAAAACAAAAAGTCCTATCAAATGCTAAAATTCACAATTAAATAAAAATTGTAAATTAAAACAAAATTAGAGTAGATAAAGATTTTTTGGAGGCTGTTTACATTTTTTGCAAATAACTTTTAAATGGAGAGGAAATCGATTAAAGTGGATGGTGAAATTCTGAAAGAGCATGAAATTTTCTACAAAATATTCTAAAGTGTTTTTAGATAATACCGATCAAAGGCAACCAAAACTTGGCTACAAATAAAAACTTTGAAAAAAGCCGTTTTTAATGTAATTCTTATAGAAAACATGTGTTTTTACTTTTTCACCATAAATCTTAAAAAAATCTATATTTCATAATTATTTGCAAATCTACACCGATGAAGCTTGCCAACGACTCATTAATTAATAAAATCGGTCTAGTAGAACTGTAGATTTAGTTGTACAAAGTTTAACAAAAATATCTCTAACTCAGTATTTTCTCACCACTATAAATTCGGAGGTTGCTTAGCTTTTTTGTAAATAACTTTAAAATGGTGAGGAAATAGATGAAATTGGAAGGTGATATTCTGAAAGAGAATCAAATTTCCTACAAATTACTATTATGCATTTCTATAAATTACCGATA
>JAGFPH010004941.1:59053-73989 GCA_018207615.1 Philaenus spumarius | reverse complement strand
TTCGGGGGGGGGAGAGATGTAACGTCCATCAACAACTTCTATCATTTGTCCTTACCAACTATCCAGTCCCCAAATAGTTATCCTTTTCTCCGCCAGATGTCGACTCTGTACGGTATTACCTCTTATCGTGCACAACTTAACCGAGGTAAATGTAATCTGACAACCCCATCAGCTGTTCTCTATCTACTCAGTTAAAATTTTTGCTTGGTCATGAGATTGTGTAAAGCGTCGGCCATTAGACCGTTACGAATGAAAACTTTTAGACGCTGCCAAGTGGTAGTGATGTTACAAAACTTTAAATAATTTGATCGCGGTTAACGTGTGTCGCTGAACAACATGAATTACTCCTAAACCTTTTGTTTTCCGGATACCAGGTACAATATTTTACCTTTACCTTAATAATTATAAAATATTACTTGTAAAACTTAACTAGGTTATTTCCACTTTTGGTTCATGTACAACTTCCTAACTCATTTTGTTCAATTTATTAGAGAAACCTATGTATTTCTTTTTACTACAGCCTAAATTTTAAATGTAATTCTTACAGCCTACAAAAAAAACTATAAAGCCGATATCATTTTGGTTATTGTTAAAGCCTAAACATATTTCCACAAACAAGCCTAAAGTGTTATGCATTAATTAACTATAACTGTGTAGTATTTCTACAGTGTAACAGATATTGAAAACTTTTAATAAGCTATAAGCAAAATATTGCTGATATGTAACTAAACGTTAACTTTTCTTTTATGTTACCATGTGGCTTACCTAACATGTACAGACAGTGTTATGCAACATTACACATGTTATATTAACCATCACAATCTAAGTAGCAATTTGCTATCTGTGCTACAAAATTCAATAAAACAGCCAACTCAAAGAACTATCATTTTATGCTTATTTAAATAACTGCAAGTTTTCTAAAAAGGAAATTGTTATTTGTGTTGCACAGTTATACTGGTCCAACTGCAGGGAATGTTTAATGCAATGGGATAACCTGCAACAACTACAATTAGAAAAGGCCTACTTTCAGCTGAAAATTGAATATATAATCAAAATATTTCTACAGAGTTTTAATTAGAGACAGAAGTTAATTTAAAATGAGAACTATCTGCATTTGTTCTTTTCCTTTTATGTTAAGTGTTAAATAGGCTGTATTTTGAAAGTAATTTTTGTATATGTGTACTATTTAGGATATGTTAGTATTTAATAAATTGGGAGGAGCAAGCTAGCACATTTCGGACCTTAGCCCTAAGGGCTACACATTAGAAATTTTACACCTTTTTTTTTATATATAGAGAGACGTCTCATAATTAATCTTGTCTATTTATTTAATTATATAATTACCTTTTAGAGTTGGCCAACGACATATATATATATTTATTCTTAAAATAAATCCATGGTACTTCATGTTAAAACTTTGTAACTTGTAAATCTTTTGTATAATTTCTGTAATTATTATTAAAAGGGAGGGTTTTTGATTTTTATTTTTGGGGAGGGTTTTTAAATAAAATTTAATAAAATATATATGTTTTCTTTTTAAAAATCTCAATCTTTTTGTATTAAGGGCATATTAATTATTTTTTTGTATTAAGGGCGTATAAACTTTTACTTAACTTGGTTAATAAACCTAAAAATTATACCTATTTCTATAGTTTATTGAGGTAACCTTTAGGTATCCTGTGCATTGTAAGAGATAAGCTGAAATATTCCTACTTTTGGTGATATTTAAATTCTAAGGTAAGTCTTGAACAGTACCAATCTATGTGGCCCAGTATCGTTTCCGTTCCCTTAATTATTCTTTTTGTAAGATTGGTACAAAGTGTAGAGGATAAATCAAAGAATTGAACTGTATACTTGTAAATTATTATTTTATAAAAGTATTTGACTTAGCTTTACTTTAATTACAAAATGAGATGAAACAAATGAAACCTCGCGGTGATAAAGGACATACAAAAAATGACAGTTGGACAGCGTGGGAAGTGTTGGACATGGGTTGAGATCACTATCACGACGCTTTAACATCATTTGTTTTCATTATTTCTAATATTGGAATATGATATGGAACTGTAAATACATTGTTAAGTTTTAGTTATTTAAGAATGTAAATATTTAATTCTATGTTTTCCCTCAATACCGCGATATTTTCTGTTTACTTAATTACTGGCACACTATTTTTAACCTAAGCTCGAAACCACATTTGTTATTTCAACGAGTGAGGTCTACTGTTCCCAGAACTACTAGTGTACCCATTTTTTATTGCAATAAGGAGATATATAAATATATATACATATATAGGGGCGGGGGGTTGTGTATAGAGGGGGCGCCAAAAATTACTCTCGCATGTTCAGGAAAAACCCCTTGCACCGGCCCTGCTCGTAACGAACCTATCTCAAGTTCTATCCACTTTTCCCTTTCTTTTAACTTTTTTTTTTTTTTTGATATAGGTAACGGATATTTGAGGTATTGATTAGCACCGATTCCTACATTAGTAATACAGTTTTTACTGTAGAACAATTCTATGTCATACATCAGCTGTTATACCAAACATCAAAGACACAACAATATTGCATAATATTCCACCATAAGAGGAAAATGAATAATTATGAAATCGAAAAATATTATTACTTTGTATTAATCTTTTTAACATAATATTTATTGTTCTTTTGTACATTTAAAGAAATAAATGTTTAAAATAAGTTTAATTTAGTAACTATAACCACTCTAACTGTTTGATCAAATGCTGTGCATAGACCTAAACCTAATTTATCAGGACTCCATTGGAAACTTGAGATAGGCTGTGTTGACAGTATGCTGTTCTGGAGTAAATCCACGGTTCCAGCAACACCAACTTTGTCACCTTCTCCACATTCTTTTTCACGTTTTTCTGGATACTTGCTATAACAAAATTTAAGTTTTTACTTAACTTAAAAAATATCTACAAATATTGCAGCACACAAATATCCACACAAAACATTCTCCGAGCACAATAATAAACTATAAGATTTATCAGCCAAACTACATCTGACCCACCTCTAAAACGTCTGAAAAGGAAAAGACAGAGTGACTTAAAACTAATTTAATTATTCCAGTAAATGTATAGACAGGGATCTCCGCTGGGAGCTAACCACTGAAAGTGTATCCCAGCTTTCATGTAAACTTTTATAGTTTACTATATATATGTTAGACCAACTATATGTACTGAGATTTGTACAATAAAGTTTAAAAAAAAAAATAATGTAACATACAGGCATGGAAGTTAATGGACGACATGTTAACAAGATGTAAACAACCAGCTCTTACCAGCAGCAATAAAATAAATATTTTATATTAAAATGTCCTACCTTTGTAGTACTTCAAAAACAATATTAAATTTAATTACATACAAATATAAGACTTACTATTTCCAAAGACAAACTGATCCATTTCCTCCACAAGTCATAAAGATTTCTCTGTTTTGAGGCAAAACTCGGCTTAACCAGATGGTTGACTTATGAGCCTGAAATAAAAATAATTATTAGTCTGATGCCCTCTTTCCTATTACATTTTTTTAATATTCTATAAATATTTATGGCTAAGTTTTAATAAAATAAGCAAACAAATGCAACATTTAATTTAGTTATTCATATTTATTATAAGTATATACAAAGAGTTTAAATTATTCATTACATAATATAAGCAGTTTTGCCCTGACTGAATGACTGTCAAAGACTCAACGTAGAGCAAAAACCATAGGTGTAACCAGGGGGGGGGGGTTATAACCTCCCCATTGTAAAAATATTTTGCACTTTGTTTACATTAAAATACGCTCTTAAGAGTAACATGTTTTCAAAACCTATGCAAATGTCAAACTACAATAAATTATCAATATAATATTGCTAATATTATCTTTGGTCAAATTGGGCACTGGCACTTTATTTAAATTTTATATAGATGCAGTGTAGTGTATCAAAGAAGCCTATAGTATCTAGAGGCAGCACACAGAGTTTTGTCCGCCACGGATTATTTGCCGTCGCCGTCATATCAACAGTGGCGCGAAATAGAATATTAGAGCATACACATTGGTCGGAAAAATAAACAATCGGTTTATTTACCGCTGACGGTAGCTGTGTAGCCACTAGCTGCCACTACACTCGACCGAAATTCCACCATCTCCTCCGAAACATTGGCGAACGTTACCAAAGGCACGCTAATTTTCCTTATTTTAGTATTTTTTTTCGTAGAATACTATTCTTCAGCCGCGTGTAGAAACCAACTTTCTTAAATAATTGAAAAAAGTTTCTTCTAGTTCCTCACATCAGGAAACACAGTGTAGAATACTTCAAAATCTTTTCTTCTTTTATTTATTGACTGGATGAACCCAAATATGTATACTTTTTTGCTTCCTTTTCAATCGGCGATGGAATAATAATAAAGCGAGAGTTGCTCTCTTTTCATGTCAATAAAACATTAAAAGAAATAATATATTACATAACACACTTCGTGATTAATGAACTAGAGTTTAATGAATCCCAATAGGAATTTTAGACAGCGATGGATATTTTACCGCGTGCACACTTTAAATTTTATGATTATCAGCAACCGACAAAAAAACGCCGTGTGTGTTCCAGGCCTATGAGGTTAGAGGCAGCGCACGGAAAGATTGGGGTGGGGGATGAGTCATGGTTGCTATTCTAAATTATTCTAAAATGGCCTGGATCACAATTATTAGAAGTGGAAAAGTATACATACCTATATCATTTTAAAGAATTTTTGGAAAGCCTAAATGTGTTATTTTGCATCTTAATTTTAAAAAAATTTCCTTGCACCCCCCCCCCCCCCAGTTGTCGTAACCCCCTCCATATGGTCGTCCTGGTTACGCCTATGGCAAACATTACTTAAGATACAAATAAATATGAAAATTTAAGGTAGGTATATTCTTATGGGGTCGTATAGACACACACTAAGACAGGATTTTGTAAAATTTTAATTTTAAAACGTCAAAATTCAGCAGTTGACGTCCAGCCCTATATACGAGCTTTACAACCAACAGCTTTTTTAGGTTAGATTAACAAACTAAAAGCAAACACAAACAAAAATCTATGGAAAATGCATACTGCATTATAATTCAATTCAAACATCTTTGTTACATATTATACATAAAACAGCTGATTTGGACAAAACTTACATAATTATAGGTTAGGCCTACAATGATTATTTGCAACTAATTTTGCAAATTTAGAATCACGTAATTATTCTTCACAACTAACAGTTTTTTAGATCAGGTAAAACCAAACAAAAGGCTTACTGTATTTATAATTGAAACATCTGGTGTTACATATTATATTGTTTCCTTTAGTTGGTAGTATCAAATCATTTTTGAAATGATAATTATTGATTATTTAAATATTAATTGTGAAATTACAATGCATGGCACAGTCAAATTATTACGGATGCTCGCAGTCTATTTCAATCTCTGACTTACATTAGCAATGTATAAGTCACCGCTCAATCATTATTTCAATAAAAACATCAGAGAATAGAATAATCTGTTTGCATTTTCTTGGTTATGGGTCGCCAAGGGGGTTGGTGAGCGATGCAAGTTTGGGGGCAGAGCCTCTAGTTTACAATAAGTATATGAACCTGATCTGAAGATTTAATTTTTTGTAATTAAATTTTGGTTAAATGAGTTAGCGATAAGGACAAATGTTAAAATGTTACTTAAGAAACTAATTTTCTTTCAATTCAGGTTGAATACATTAATTTCAAAATTGTCAAAAATTTGTTTTACTCCACTTGTGCTAGTATCTAACTTTTTGTTTATTGTTATAAGTTTTTTCCCATCATTAATTTATGCCTGCAAATTGAAACGCTTGTGACTAAAGTGTGTGATGCAATAGTGGAGACACAGATTATCAAGTCAAACCTGTACAAACGTCTGTTGATGACTAAATATCTTTTATTAATTTAATAAAATATTGTGTTTCACATTAATTATCATTTATATTTATTAATCCGTGAAATGCTGACTGAAGAGAAGTTATTAATGCCCGATCTTTACAATAACTGAATTTATTTTAGTCCAAGCAGACATAAAATTGTAAAAATATCATGAAGAAACTCGGATGCCATTTTAAATTGTCCTTGAATTTTCCTTTTAGATAAATAAAAGTTATAACTTAATGTTTTCCCATCAAAGAACAAAGTACTTTTTCCTACATACTATTTGTCTCTAAGGTAAGTGATCTTCTAAACATTTATTTATGCTTTGAACCTGGTTATGCTATTAAACTGATTATAATGACTCAATTTGTGGAGTATAAACACATTACCAAAAACCTTTTAAAGATCTGAAGATGGTATCAAATGAAGATTGAAACTGGCCATCATAAATAAAACTAATGGAAAGTTAGAAACATAGTTAATTCATTAAAGTATCAGTTCCGGAGGCTAAATACCAAAAATAAATAAATGATGTTTGTCAACGTAAACAAAATGAAATCATAGAAATCTGTGTCCCTCTAATTCTATACAATCAGTATATACAAATTGTTTCCACCACACATATTTAACAAAATATTGTAAACAAAAAACAAAGCTAAATTTGTCAATATATATTAATGTTATTTTTAATATTTTCTGAATGGAGAAATGCAGTTCAATTTATTCCTACTTACATAATATTGTTAGCCCATTTGTTATTCTACAAGTGCTACTGCGCCTAATTTATTGTGTCCATGTACCTACAACTTTCAGGAGAAATATCTCACATATACACATTATGACTCATAGAATTCCACATAGGATATAATCGTTTAAAAACTCAAACATCCGAAGGAAATTTTACAAAATTATAAAAAATTACTTTTTGACTTTCCATCATAGTTTGATGAAATCCATTGTCAAAATCTATACTGAGCCGATTGCCATCATCTGTAAATCCATTAATTTTGACCTAACTTGCTTGGGTGTCACTCAAATGGTGTTGGAAATGCTAACTTCGTTATTAATTGACTGTATTCACTATTAAACAATAGTGCATCTGCCATCTTTATACATTTATGCCACTATTGTATTTGTAAAACAAAATATTAATAATTTTACACGTAACTCAAATATGCATGGATATAGATAAGAAATACAAATAGTATTTTCCTTCAATCTCAGGAGAACCAAAATGTTATGTCAGTGTTCCTCATATGGAGCAAAATAGTTATGCCTTTCTATTATGCTTTAAAAATATGAATAATATTACTACATACATACTAATATTAATTATTTTTTATTTTCTGATAAAAAATTTTAAATTTAAACTGTACTGTTAGAATTTTAATTTTATTTTTAATTTAGATTTTTCATGTGATTATTATTTATTGTACAGTATTGTTTATTGATATTATATACAAATGTATAAGCAAAAACATGTTACAGTAATTTATAATGATGTTATAATAACGTTGTTTTGTAAAAAAAAAATACAGCAATAAATGGTCCTGATTTAATTTAAACTGTTTTTGGGTCACAAACTACAAAAAAATATAAAATTACTTTTGACATAAAATACCAACACAAGTTCCAACCCAATGCAGAAAATGCTAAGTTACTTCAATTTTATGGAATTCATTTGCCAAATGATTTTATAAATCATCAAAACAGACTGACTCATTAAAAAAGACAGGTATTTGTACTTGTCGTAGAAAATTTTAATTTAACCTTTGGTGAAACACAAAGCTAGGTCTTTTCTGTGAACAAGGAGGCTGGCAAGCCAAGCATGCAGGAGTTTGTTATAGTTGGTGTTTGTAAATGTCTAAAATATAAAGCCAATATATTATTATTTTTTAACTATGTAGTTGGTTGTTGTGTGCAGTACATTTAACTCACATGCATTAAAACAACTACGGTAAGGCATGGGTTTTATTTCTTAGTACAATGGAACTTGTAAACGAACGTATCCCAAAAGGAATAAAGGTCACAGATAGCTTTAGATGTGCTAATATTTCCGGATAAAAGTTGATTGCCATAGATTTATATATAACAAAATTTATCAAAACAATATTTAAAAATGTACTAACTATGAAAAAATACCTATTAAGTTATACAGTGGGGATCTGACTTATATTTGCTTCAGAAAAAGGATTCCACAGTAACAAACACATTGAGAGAAAAAACTTTAGCCTATTTATTTCTTATATTTTATTCTAGGTTTAGATAACAGTTTATATCTCTCAAAATACTTCATTAATCCCTTTCTTTTAGAACAAAGAATAACTTTTTAACTATACTTTAAATTTTACCTTTTCTTTTACTTTTGCAAAGCCCTTCTTAGGATGTTGTGTTTTGAGATCAAATACATAAAACATAGATTCCAATGTTGTTGCAATCAGTTTATTCATATTGATGTCTTTTCTATCAAATTCCAAACAACATACCTGAAAACCCAAAAGCAACAAGTCAGTAATCAACAGTTCATTCACACCAATAACTTTCCTAAAAAAAAAAAAAGGGCCAAACATTTTTATATGCAAAATTGGACAAAATAGTTAAGTTTTAATAACCCTGGCTCATACTCTATGATTTCCATGACGATTTTGGAGCTCCCACATGTGAACATTATGATGATAAATTTTACTACCTGTATGAGAATACAGTCATCTTCCACGTCCACTATCAGAGAATGCCTAAACTCCATGAGTTTTCTTTTATAACCAATATGAAATACTTTCACCAGATGTAATTGGTACGGTTTATAGACCAAACATTGCATTAACACACATCAGACAGATGTATGCTAAATTACAAGTTCTCTAATCACACAGCTCCACTCAAACTCCTGCTATATTCTTTGCATGTCTTCATTAGAAGTGTGTGGTCAACTTGCACTATTATCCCTTGCACAAATATGCAGTTTCTTCAAACTGGTGATACCAACGATGAATGTTCTTCAGCAAAGGAATGAACACTAAAATTCTCATTAGAATGAGAAAAAGCATTCTAGACTTTAATCACTGACTCAGACTTGCTAAACTGCATAACATAAAAGAACTTGGAGAGTTGAAGAAAGAAGATAGAGGCCATCTTATAACAGATTAAGGTTATAAACAGATTTAAAGCTAAAAGTGACATCCAATGGTGATTCCCTAAAAACTGTAGGATCGCCCATCCGAGCAACCTATTATTCATGGATGTCTGAGATCATTCTTTTTGAAACACCACGCAGGTGGTGGAGGATACATAAATAAAGCAATTGTAACATTACTGCTAAAACGTTATGAGTTATCATGACACCTCAGGAATGGTGATTCGTAAGAAAAAAAGTATTAGAACATTTTTAGTAGAAAATTTGCCTGACTTATTTTTACAATAACACTTACAGTTTATGGAAAAATGTGAATAAACAATACTTTTGACCTTTGACTTAGAATAAAATTTTTAAAAGACAGGATCGGTGGGGACTTTTGATATTTTATTTGTAATAGTGTATTGAAGACCTATACTGATTATTTTCAGCTCTAAACGAATTTTTGCCAAGTTTGTCTATTTTTTTAACTGGACTACACATATCATTCTAGACAGCACAAAAACAAACTCTGTGAATCAAAACAAGGACACTTTTGCAATATAATTGAACACAACCACATATCATTATATCAGAAATAATTTTAAAATACAAGTATTAGCTGATTACGTATAAAATTAAATATGTTATTGGTCCCAACTAGTACTTGAAGTACCGTACTAAAAAGAAGTAATAATTATGGTTTATGTTGGTATGTGATAACACAAATACTATTTCAAAGTTATAAATCTGTTTTAGATTCTGTAATACATTTTAAAATAAATAGCATAATTGTCAAATTATTAACTCACTCCATTTTTAATATTGGTTTCCCATCTTAAATTCATAGCTTTCAAATCAAACATTTTTATATCTCCATTGTCATACCCAGCGCAAACAACCCGTTCTTGAGAATTGTAAGAGTTTCCTAAAACAGATAAAAACACAGGCTATTTTTAAAATGTGGTTAGAACATTGTTTGCTAAAAATGTGTCCTCCTCTGCTTATATGTGCAGTACTAACAAAATATTATAAAGGTTATACTGAACTTTTAGAACAATAAACCAATTACTCTATTGTGTTTTTTTTTTTTAAATACTTGAAAAGTTCATGAAAAAATACTGGTTACTTATTTAGAAAACTATTTTAGTCAGTATACTTTTAGATCTAGACTGAGTGTGGTGGAGGTGTTAAAACACTATGTAACAAATGATGGAAAAAAGGTTGCTGGGATATTTATAGGCATACACAAAGTTTTTGACACAGTGGGTCATGAAAACCTGATCAAAAAACTGTAGTCTGCAGGAATAAATAAATTTGAAGAGGCCTGGTTCAAATTTACCTCAACAACAGAACCCATAATGTCTAAATTTAAAGTCCTAGGATCTATCTTTATAACAAATTTTTAAATTGAAACCAAATTTTATTGAATTTAAAAAAGTGCAATGGTCCCTACAGCTGTTTTAAAAACCAAAAACCTAATAATTCTATATACTTAAAAAGCAACCTTGTAGGTTTGACACCCTCAAAGTTCATTCCACATGCAGAAAACATTATACGTGAGCCGATACTGAAATTGAAGGATTAAAATTATATCATTCGTAACGTTCCGAGAGCGGATTTACAGATATCAAAAATACTATAGGTATATAAAATGTAAAGAATTTTGTCAGCTTTAATTTTGCATACGTATATATTTTTTGTATAAAAAATTGTACTTTTAAACCCCCCCCCTCTTCTGCCATCCCTAGGGTCAAGGACTTTTAGTATGTTATACTACTAGGTACCCCAAACACTGTACCATAGTTGGTCTTTCCGCTTATTGACTTTCCTTCTAGACCCCCCTTTTGGGCATTCGTTGACTAGGCTATAATAATTCAAAAATTTTACATTTTACAAATCAATAAATGTTTTTGAATTTGATAATTTCGGGATAGTAACTTTTGAAGTTAACCCTGGAACCGCTAATCGGTACCATTGGTACCAATTCAATTCGCTCTGTGATACCGCTAATCACACTGGTATCAATTCGATCTTTATGAATGTTATACTCCTTGACAGTTAAAAAAATAACTCTTCAGATGACATATATATAGATATATATAAGTATTAGGGAAATGTTGACCCTGGCTCACGGGAGATTTGATGTGACGTTGGCGTACATGTATGTGTATGTGCGTACAAGTGCCAAGAAATTTTGGTGGAAAACTCCCGTGAAAATAATGAGGAGGATGTACTTTTAAGTCTTCCTTTCTTACTTTTATGTCTTCCTTTCTTACTTTTAAATCTTCGTATATAGTAAGGAAGACGACAACTTTGAACAAATTTCAGCTAATAAACAATCTTATACTTTTTCTAGCAACCAAAACGTTCTTGTCAGAGAAACCTGTAGGACATTATGATGTGTGTAATAAAAGTATATCGAAGATAAATTGGTGTAACCATATCAAAACAAAAATACATTTGAATAAAAGTATAAATACCGCTACTCTTCATTTCCAATTGCTAGGTGGAGAAAAGTCCTTGCTCCGTATGTTGTGTTTCCCAAAAATATTGCTCGGCATAAGAAAACTAAAAAATGTATACCAATCGCAACCGGGGAATCTAAAGTTAGGGCACCATAAAGATAAAACCTAAAGATATAAAAGTTGTTAACGAAGATGATGAGTGTATTAGTATTAGTAAACAATACATTGCCTGCATTTACTAGACAATTTGATGAAAAACATAGTTCCCTCTATTCTCATGAAATGAATAAAAATCATATTTCATTGAAAACAGTGAAAGTAATAATGTAGAGAATAACAAAGAGTGAGACAAGGAATACAAAATTAAACCTCCGATTATAAAATCCAAATGTAAAAAATTTGGTATAGTTCTCCCTCCACCTTACCACCGTTGCAGAATAGTTATTAACAAAAAATTACTGATCAAACCCGTAATAGTACCAGAAACAAAAACGATCACGCATGCAATGAAACCTGCTGATAAAAAAGAAGAAAAAGAGTTTGACTATAATGTGAAATGGCCTAACCTTCTGGAGGAAATGAAAGAAGAAAGAAAACGTAGAGCAGCAGAAAGAAAAGAAAAGACATTTTGGAGAAAAGCAGGGTTCGGAAAAGCTAAAGAATAGTTAAAGAAATTAAAGAAAAAGAAGAATGACTAAGTAACGAGATTTAAGAACGAAAAATAAGGTTTGTGGATATATAGAGATCTGTAGATGAAGGAGATGAAACTCTGAGAAAACTGAGAGAGGAAGAAGAACGATTACTGGAAGAAGAGAGAAAACGACAAATGACAGACAAAAAGAAGGAGTTGGACGAAGAAATCGCGCAGATATTGGAGGAAATTGAAGAGAATAACAAAAAAATGGAAGAATGACGTAGAAGCTTCTAAAGGTTTTAAAGAAGGAGGAACTCCCAACAATAGAAGAACAGCCTCTATCTCCGATCTACTTAGAACCTCTGAATTTTCCCGAGAGTCCTGAATTTTCACCGCTTAGCCCTGGGTTTAAAGAAGAAGAAGAAAGAAAACACCAAATGATAGCCAAGTTGAAGGAAGAAAAACCGCCGATCGATAGCTGGGGAAAAAGAAGAAGAGAAAAGCAATGTATTCGATCTCCCAATGAAAAGAGAGCACCCGGACTCTGAAAGAATAACGAGTGTATTAGGACTTCCACCATTTACAAAGAAAATGACACTTTCAAGGGTTTCTAAAAAAGGAAACTTTAAAGTTATTACAATTAATAATGTCGATGACATTAACGATATAGTTCCGTTTCTGTACTCACTACAACTAATGGTTAAAGATTGTATCCAGGTATTCAGCAAAAGTACAGATGGTTTTGGAATGTAAGTATATGAGACATCAACCTGATAAAGAGGAACAGTTCTACTCTACACTATGGCTTATAATACCAAAGCAACTGAAATGCATAGAGAAAATGATATCTCAGAGTTTGTGAAGGGAAATTTGAAAATATGAAAGCAAGAGAATCTCGACAAATAAATTAGTTGGACTTTGTGTTTTTTTAGTGTATACTAACATCTTGCAAAAATTCAGCTTTTCCCTAATTAGTTGCGACAAAGCGTATTATTTTTAGCTTTATTGACTGGGCTACCTGGATCACACATTTGGAAGAACAACTAGCTCGTAAAGATAAAGGAATAAATCAATTAGATGAAGCCGCGAAACAGCATGACATTTGGTACAGAGATCATTCAAAAACGAAAGATTGACATATCGGTGATAAAGTGTTACAGGATAAAGCTTAGGAATGGTTTAAGTCTTCCTATGCTAACTTAAATGAAAGAGTGTGGAGTGTATAACAGCTGTGTCAATGAAAGTAAAAATGACATTTGGTATGGTTATCAAGCCAAAACTGAAATTTCTATAATGATAACTAGAGCTCACAATCTACGATACTGTTAGAAAACATGTTAAACCAAAATGGAAACTACCCTGGGAAGATTTAAAGAGGGTTGAAATTTGCGACTCTCTTGCTATCAGTCGAATTGACATGCTTTATAATAAGAGAGAGATAAAAATTAATCGAACTATCTGTGTGAATTTAACTGATGAATAGAGATGTAAATTACGTTCTGCTTTTAAACGTAAATTAGATGCTAGTATTCGCTTATCGGCAGCACAGTTTAAAGTAGGAGGTAAAGATAAAATTGTTATATCAGAACAACAGTTTACCAGTAAAAAAACGTTTACGAAAAGGAGCAGGTTGTGTTTTAACAATAATGTACAAGCAACTGAACGAAAATAAAAACGGTGGGTTCCTTCCTATGGTGTTTGCAGGTATTGGTGCATTGTCAGCTCTTAGTCAAACTCAGTTATTGATTATAGAGATTATAAGAAAAAATTACAAGAACAGATCCGGCACAATAAAGCTATAGAAAGCCATGCAGGTCAAGGTTTAATGAAAAAGAGTAACATAAAACATGAAAGTAAAAAAAACAAAAGTAAAAATTTTTTTTTATTATAGAACCTATAATAAATTATGATATCTTGTATTACGCGGAGAATAAACTTAAAATTCCCAATTTTAGAGGTGTGTTTATGCGGAACGAGTTGTCGGATATTAATAACATAATTGAATGTGGCACTAACAATTTAGAAGATCAGTTGGTTTGCATTGGACAGCGATAAAGATAAAACTAAGAAGTACTATTTTGATTCTTACGGTAATGTTAATACTCCTAAAGAACTCGTAAAATATTTAGGTAAGAATAATTTGTTTTTACAACAGCGATAGAATACAACAGTACGAAGATCCTCCAATATGTGGTTATTTATATATCACTGTCTTATACTTTCTATCTCGAGGAGTTTCGTACCAAATGATTTTAGACAAATTGAATGAAGACAAGAATTTATATAGATCGATTATCGAGTAAACGTTTCAACCAGAAACACACGCAAAATTTAAAAAGTAATCTTTTTAGTCCGGTCAAAGTAGACATTACAATTTACAATAATTTGCAAAGAGCTGAAAATTGGTACTGACCCTGTGGACATTATTAGAAATAAAATACTAAAAGACTAATCATGTCATTATCAGCTTTTTCACTAAAATATTTTCAGTTGTAAATTTTTCGCATAACATTAAAATAAAGCGACACTTGTTGTTTTTGCAAGGAATTGTTGTTGGTTTGTTGGAACTGTCATAAATTGATCAAAAACGACATCAGAAGATGAAGATGTTTTTGTAGTTCGACGTCACTGTTCTGCAGCTTTAATGTTTTTCTTATAATCAGTATAACTATCAAATACTATAGACACTCTATGACCAAAATGTCCAAGTACATACAGAACGTATTCATCAAAATAACGTTGAATGTTATTCATTTAAAATAAAGATGAAATAAAACAATAACACAAAATCTCACAACAAATA
>JAGFPH010004941.1:26979-58953 GCA_018207615.1 Philaenus spumarius | reverse complement strand
TAAAATAAAACAAAATTGTGACATTTTTTAAAACTATTATTAAACAGCACAAATTGTAATAAGAAATATTATTCAACAGCCTCGTGTATTCACTGCAAAGTGTATTCAACACTAAAAGTATTTAATTTATAATAAATCAAAATTGCAACATTTTTTAAAACTATTAAACAGCATAAATTGTAATAAGAAATAATTTTCAATAACCACGTGTATACACTGCAAAGGAACGTTTAACACTAAAAGTATTTCATTTATGATTTCCAGAAAAGAAACAGATATACGACCGTCGAAACTCGGACAATAGAGTCGTAAACAGATGTTGCTCAAGGTTATGCGGGCCAATAAAATTAGGAACTAAGCTTCTTTTATGTCTATATTCTCACAATAATTTGTATGCAAAAGTTACACAAACCAATATTATATTTTAATATTTACATCCAATGGTGTGCATAGGCGGTTCAGCATACATATTATTATTTTCGGTGATTTAGAAGCGCAATATCTCAGGAATAGTGATTCTTAAAAAAAAGTATAAGAACAATTTTTGTAGATAATTTTATGATCTACATTTTTTGCCTGATCTATTTTTATGATAAAGGTTACCGTTTACCAGAATAATTGGAAAAAACCTTCTTTTTTTTACCTTTGACCTTGAATAACTTTTTTTGCAGAAGTGGGATCGATGGGGACTCTTACCCCCATTAAAAACGAGTCTGTACCCATTTTCAGCTCTATGCGAATTATTGTAACCCTACCACTATTTTTTCGGCTATTTTGACCAGACTATAATGAGGAGAAAAATGGAACAAGTATTAGCTAAATATGTTAACAATATTACCAGATGTTAATATAAATCTTTTTATCCTACGATCACGTTAAACTTCTATTTGTCAAATAAGAAAACAGAGTTTATGATCAACTTTGGATATTCGTTTTCAATGAAAAAATATCAGTTCTACATAAAAGGTAAATATTTTTAATCTGATGGAACAGAATATCCTGAGAAGACTAGAGTTAAATTAATCGATAATTTTGTACCGTACTTGTTCTCAAAGATTGAAATCAAGAAGCATAACCATTTAATAGATGAAGTCGAACATCCCAGCATAACGAATTCTATTAAAGCAATAGTATCATATAAAAGTTCTGATAAGAGCGTGTTAAACAATTGCGGCTATATTTCTCAATACACAGAATCCTTTAACAAATTCTATGTAATAGGAGATCTCGCACACTTGAGATTAGAATTCTTTGAAGATATCAACACACCCATTTACAAACGAGGGTTCACGATAACGTTTACACGTTCTAGTGATAGTGATGCCTTTTACTATTGGACTCCTTCTGCTATAGGCGCAACACTACCTGAGGAAGGAAACGTTGTAATAACTGAGTTCATTATTAGAGTTCCTTTGATAGAATTTAAAACCACATCAAAAATCATAATAGTTAAACTAATAATGGTTGGATTTGAGTTCAAGAAATGACAATGCATTTAAAAACTTATAGATACAAAATTAACTATAATACGATATAACTAACATATACAGGAATGTTAATAATCCTACATTTATTCTGATAGGCTTTCAGAAGAAATCGGCTGCCCAGATTGGAGATTCTTCATTCTTCACTAACGCTAACATAAAGAACATTAGGATAAAAATTAACGATGAAACCTATCCTGTTGAAATGATGAATTTAAATAGATTAAGCGGAAATTATGAGATGTACAAAGATTTCAAACGCGTGTAAGCTGAAGATCAAGATATGTTACACGATACGATTAATTTCACGCTTTAATATTGCATTTATGAAATTTGACACTTCAATAAACCCGGTAAACCTTTTCAGGATCTAGAAGCAATATATTGCTGCAAGTAGACTTTTCAGCTGTTGATACCATTGAACTGAAAGTAAATGTGATTATATTCTTTTATGCTAAACTAAACTATGATTTAAAAGATTTAATAGTGAACTCTAAAATCAATAAAAATCTATAACAATAACAAAATCACTAAATTTTTTTTTTTAAATAATAAAAGTAAATAATATCAGAAATGAGAAAAAAATAATATTAAAAAAATGTTTAATAATGTTTAATATATTAAACAAAATTTATAGCGTGACTATCCTTACGATTTAGAAATTTTTTTGAGGGGCTTTTAGTTTTTTTTTTTAAACTTTCAAAGCTACGAAGATGTATGAATGTACGACCTCTCAAAAATGTTTACGATATTATCAATTCTCAATAAACATATTAGTCATCATATTGTTCGTAAATATCTGAATCTTCATAATTGTAGTGGTCATCATATTGTTCGAAAATATCTTAATCTTTGTAATCGTAGTGGTCATCATATAGTTCGAAAAAAAATTTCATAACTGAATTTTGGTTATATTGTTCATCCCACTTTGCCAGTTCTTGTCCAAATTCTTGTAATCATAGTCGTCATCATATTGTTCGGACATTTACAGTGACATTTCTTCGTTCAACTTCTGTCAATTCTTCATCCATCTTCTTACCTTCATCCAGTTATTGCTCTTAGTATTGTTTCTTCTTCTTCTCTAAGTTTTCTCAAAGTTTCTTCTTTTTCAACTACAGATACCCATATCTTCCACATCATTATTTTTCCTTCTTCAATCTCTTTTTCTCAGTCGTTCTTTTTTTTTCTTTAATTTCTTTAAATAAAGTATCATATTGCTCTTTCATTCATTAACAGGGGGATTGCAAATTGCGACCTCCTTGCTAGTACTTGGGAGCTGAAGTTCGGTACTCAGTCGTTCGCAGTCTGTTATAACAATAAAATTATAACCGATAAAACGCACCATGACCATGACTGAATAGTCGGCCGTAATGCAATGAACAAATATTTGGAGGAGCAGACGTAAGTGGAACAATTTACATTATTACTAAAAACCTCTCCAGTAAGGTGAAGAATATTAAAATACTTTTATTACACACATCACAATGAACTACAGGTTTATTATTATTGATACTAAAACATTCAGCTAACCCTTAAACTAATTCTTAATATCCAACTCACAAGCAAAACTGAATTCAAGAGACTACGTTTACAGACCCAATCATATACTTCAATCAGTATTAAATATGCTTCAATTTGATTTAAACAACACAAAGAACTGAATTTACTACTTTAATCACAATTCCCAGAATTCACAAGGTTGCCCTCACCTTTCATAATCTTCTTTAGTCCCCGGGTAGCTCGGTTAATTCCTGTCATGTTCTCTCCTTCACTTCAATACCGGCCAACAGAGCACGTTTCTTGTTTTTCCCCTCTTTTTACAACTTTTTCCCCCTTCTCAGTTTTACTTGTTTTGTTGTCTATTGTGCTATTATTCTACTTGCTTGGTATGTCGTAATGTGTACAGTGTTCTATCCACACCTTGGACAATTCGCCATACCATTGCTTCACTAACCTTAACTAAACCTAGTGACCTACTAAAACTAACTTACGTTTCCTTGCGCACACGCAACCTCCCAAAACGTTGTCCCAACGTTTGACTAAATTTATATTTACATTTCTACATTTGAGGATAGTGGACCATTGGGGGTCTAATGTTTATATATAATCATTTTGTTCATAATATATATCTTAAGTATTAAATATATGAGTATAATTGTTAAAACTAATATCCATATGCCTGCCGCAAGGTGATATATGGATAATGTGTATGCTATGTCGGGCCAGTCCTTTGGTAACAATACTGGGTCAAATGCATCAGACGGGACATTTGTAAGGATGAAAAACGAAGGTGTGAATAGGGCCCAATTGTCTTAGAAATGGGATAAATTTTGGTTGGGGTGTCCAGGATACCAGCACCACATGATCAGGGCCGGATTTCCCAATAGGACGGATTTCCCGGGCCTATGGGCGCACGGCAGAGAGAAAAAAAAATATCTAGAAATAAAAATAAATAGCCATAACTTAACATATTTTTTGAATTGATTACAAAAAAATCATTCAGATTTTGAAGTTCATTGGAACAAATAATTGTTGGGAATGCTCTGCGGGTTGGATCGTTTTGTTTCAGTCCCACAAACGTGAGCTCACTATTTAATACATAAAATTAGTAAAAGTGTTTTAAGACGGCATTTTTTTAAGCCCAGAACTAAGTAAATTACTCAAAAAACTTGCAATGATAAAATTGCATCGTGGAGTGGTGTTTAAGTAATTGACATATAGGCCTGATATAATTTTTTAATAAAGGTTTTTGGGAAGTAACTTTAACCAGACTAGAGGGCGGAAAAAATTATTGGGCCTAGGGGCGCCAAAATGCTAAATCCGGCCCTGCACATGATGTATTCTAGGAATTTGGGCTGGACGTCTGTCACACAGGAATTGTTTTGGAATAAGTATTGTGTTACTGTCATGCACTGTACAGTGGCATGGTAGTTGTAATTTCACAGTTCTATGTGTATTTGGAGGGATCAAGGAAATGAAAGTAGAATTCTCAAATTCACCATAGATGGTCCTGTCCGATCCATTATCCACTGCCACTTTCAATTTTAGTGTGCACGTGTGGTTCCTCCAATTCATCGGTATTGGCCGCTACTCGAATAGGTCAAAATGGGTCACACTGGGTTGTATTGTTACCTTAACAATTAATATAAATTCATCCATTAACCGTGGATTCATTAACATGTTGTAATAGGAAAGGAGTAGTAAAGTGTAACTCATATTTGGGTATGGTAAGGATGAAATTTTTGGACAGCAAATCAAGTTCAATAGTCTTAAGGTCGGTGTACAAAGACAATAGTCAATAAGACATTATTTAAGACAATAGTCTTAAGGTCGATGGCGGCACCACTGTCGATGTTAGCACATGGTCATTAAATTTGTGTGGATGCTGGTCATTGCACTCCAAGTCAAGAAAAAGGAAATGAGAACATTTTGAGAGCACTGTTGATTATGTATGCTTTGTAATGCTTGTTTGTAATGTTGGCGTTGATTGAAAATTCCGCTGCTTTTGAAATCAGATCTGTGATTCGTTTTCTGAATGCAAAAAACGTTAAACCATTAGATATATATCGACAAATCTGGGAGGTTATGGAGAAAATGCAATGCGTAATTCAATGAAGAACGTGATCAAGTGCACGATGAAGAATGAAGTGGACGTTCATCCTTGGTTACTGATAATCTGGTTCGTGCAGTTGATGAAAAGATTAAGGAAAACATTACGTATACAATTAATGCCCTTGTTACCGAATTTCCACAAATTCATGAAATTTTTACTGAAATACTGGATTTTACATAAAGTGCCCAAATTTCTTACAAAACAAAAAACAGCTAATGGGCAGTGCACTTCAGATTTTGAAACGTTATGACAAAGAGGGCAATAACTTTCTGTCTCAGATAGTTACGGGATGAAACTTGGGTTGCTTATGATAACCCTGAAACTAAATAGGAATCGATGGAATGGAGACGTCTCCAGCAACACAAAAACAGAAGACAATATCTTGACATCTCGAAAAGTCATGTGCACTATGTTTTGGGATAGCCAAGGCATTTTACTGATTGATTTTTTGCCGTGAGGTGAAACAATCAATAAAGATGTTTACTTCAAGAAGCTTAAGAAACTGTGCCGTGCAATACAGATCTAGCGCCGAGGAGTGCTCTCACAAGGTGTTCTTTTCTTTCATGACTATGCTCGACCACACACTGCAAATGTGACAAAAAAACTCCTATAGGACTTCAGCTGGGATGTGTTTGACCATCCTTTGTACAGCCCTGACCTCGCTTTTAGCGACTTCCATCTCTTTTTGCATCTGAAATCTCTTCTTGGTGGTCAGCTCATCAACAACGATGATGAGCTGAAAGGACATGTCACCACATGGTTGAAAACACAGGCAACCTTCTATGAAGAAGACATAAAAAAATTTGTGCCACGCTATGACAAATGCCTGGAAAATTACGGAAGCTATGTAGAAAAAAAGTTTAAGGGTTGTAGATTTTTTTGCAATAAATTGTTTTTCTGTATCTGAACATGATTTTGTTTTATTACCAAACAGAACTGACAGGACATACCTTGTGTATATATATAAAAAAATATGTATATATATAGATACTGTACATACACATACATATGACTGGGGTGTCACCACAGCAATCTTTTGAAGTTGCTTTTCGTTATACAGAACACCTGTTTTTGACATTTATCAATCATTGAGTGTTAAAAACACTTTCTAAAAACATTAACATGATTTAAAAACAATAACTTTACATAATGTATTTTGACACCTGACAATGGATAAAAAATTTCCCAAACCACGTGTCATGTTAATAAATAATTAATTGAAGACAACTTCAAAGTATTGATGGTGGTATTAATATCACTATTTTTCTCTTTTTCCAAATACTAACTAATTTTTCATAGATCCTTTGCATTTGAAACATATTTTTGAGGCTTTAAAGATACATTCAGCAATAATGAAATTTTGTGAAAATGGTTACTAAAAGAAATGTAAATATGACATAATACATAATTTATAATATGAATATACTAAATGAACTCTATGAAAAAATTACATACGAACCACCTACTTGAGAAATTCCATTGCCATTTATTTCTTCTTCTTTCTTAACTGTTAAAATTTTTAAATTATGCTGTAATTAATTAAATCTGTACATTGAACACATGTAAACTAATGTGATTCATTATTTCGTACCAAATAACATGAAATACTTATTAGTGATTTAAACTTTAAATATAATACTTTTTCATTACCAAATGTAACTGCCCAGCAATCTCGCCTAGCTTCTCCTTCAGAAGGTTCCATTATAGCCACTGGCCTACTTTTTTGTCTTGGATCCCAAACTTTTACACTCCCTAAGGCATAAAAACATTATATTTTAATTTTATTTGCTTTGAATTTCATTTATGGGCCAGTAAATTTAACTACTATTTTAGTTTACAATTACAAGTGTTAATTCGAAAAGTAAATTATCCTATTATCAAACTTTTGCAAAGACTTACATGCAACTTAGCCCTTGAATACCTTTTAAAACTAATGACACATTAAATACAGAGTACAAAAAGTTAGTAATTTTATCAAGCATTAGTACATACTCTGCTAGAATATTTAATAATTTTAAAAAAAATTATATATTAAATAATTTGTTTAACCTAACATTAGTCCTCGGGCCCAGGCCTTTAAAAGTTTATGGCCTAACTCTTGAGACTTCGTATATCCCTTATTTACATCGAGTTGGGCAACATTTTTATTTGCAACAATTCTCGGTTTTCCATTGAGACCCCTGAAAAGTCATTGATTTGATGTGTTAAAATAATGTATGAAATAAATATAATCTTTCATTTAATCGTAAGTTTTTTTATATAGAAAGCGAAAAACATTTTGTTGGTCACTCCAAACATGGCAAAGTTATGACGTTATAAAATTTAACACCTAACCGCTGATTTTTTCAGAATAGCTTAAATAAAATATTTATAATTAAGTGGTAACCTTGTCCGACAAAGTTTTCGGGGAATACTAGTTGTAGGACGCCCTAAAGTTGAGGGTTTCATGCAACTCCTACATTTATGACCTAATATTAAATTTTCTTTTTGTAGTTTTTTTAATAATATTTATAACACATTGAACCATCTGTCCAACAACTATATTGGGGATTTTCGAAAAAAAAAATACCTACTAATTTAAAACATATTAAAAATAACATACATTAAGTATTTCTACATATCAAAAATACAGTATTATGTGGATATTAGAAAAAAAATGAATAAATATTTTGTAATTATTAAATATTTATTTGTATAATCCTTCTGTACGTGCGTATGTCATTGAACCACTGAAGAAAGGGACCAATTTTGATGAAATTTTGAGTATGTGTTTGAGTGGGGATACCTGACTTTTCTTGACATACTAGTCCCTTTAGATAAATACACTCAACAAAGGAAGAGAGTTCAATATCAGCTGGATATTATTTCTTGCTATGGTGATTTCTACAGCACTCAATTGCATATGTTCGATAAGAATTTGAATCTGTTGCGAACATCATTATAAACAGTAATTCTCTTACTCAATTGGTCGTGCTCTTCCACTTGGTTTCCAAATAGAGCGTAGAATTACAAAATTGTTGTAATGCTCTCTCGAATGCGCTCAATACATCTCTGCAGTACGCACTGCTGCTTTCTACTGCCAACCTTCTTGTAACGCAGAGGAATAGTAAAGCTCATAATAACACTTTATATTGGTTCCAGTAAGGCTACAAGTATTCTGCATCGGTATTAAATTACCTTAAAAATTTCTCAGAGTTCATCCTAAAACTTTGCAAAAATGTGTTCTGTTGTTTTAACAAATATTTACTGATCCCAAAATTTGTCACCCTTAAAGATTGGCCGCCATGGTCCTGGCTTCATACCTAAATCCAGCCCTGACCACATGTGTAAAACTCATAATGACATAAACTACAATAAAATTTTCTAAACTTAGTAAAATTTTATTCATTTAACAACCACTTGAACTTATAAATTACCTCAAAGTTCTTGGGAAGTAACCAACAGTCAGTAAGTTGTGGTGTTACTATGTTTTATTTTACTGTGTGGTCTCTAACATTTTTTAAGAATATGTTTTCGATCCAGGCCCAGATAACTTTTAAAATTAATATTCTCTTTTATAATGACGAAGAGTGGCACAACTGTAAATCTGGATTGAGGAGAATGTATAAATGGTTTATAAATAGTTTATAGAATATTAATACATTTTTATTATTTTCCCTCTAATTTTAAATTATTTTAAATAAAATCTAAATATTTATTGCTAATAGTAAAAATTCTGAATGTGTTGATATAAAATGTTTAAATCCTGATATAAAAAGTATAATTTTATTGCAAATCGTGATTGATTACATTGTTTTACTTGTGTTAAATTAAACTCCTACTGGACCATGACTGAAAAGAAAGAAATGGTATACAAGATTTTGTACTCAAATTGAATCAAATTATAACCTGGTTATTTTCTTCATTCAAACTAAGTATTAAATTAACTGATAATTATTGTAAACAGCCAGTGGTCTGAGTTAAAACGATTTCAATATAATTTGTTTTCAAAATAATCAAGTAATCACTACAAACCCTTTCAGCTAATAAAAGTTAGTATCTCCGGAAAAACGTGTTTGTATTTATTTAGTTTCACAATAATTTAGATTCACCAAGAAACAAAATTACTATTACGAAAATAACTTAAGTGCTTACAGTTGTGCACAAAAAAAACAATTTGGTAATGTATTCGGTACATTAATTTTAATTTATTATTTCAATAGGTATTTTTTTAAGACTAATTAATTGATAATTACTTCAGCTTTGTTTATACAAACTAGGTTATCATTTCAGCTGATCATTTTGATATGATCAATTCGGCTAGTAAATACAAATAGCAATTCAAATCTAAATTAACTGAAAATCAATTTGAACCATAAATTAATTAACAGGTAGATACAACAATCTAATTCAAATTTAGTATTTGCTAACTATTATTTACCATCTCTACTTCCTGTCACAATTTCCGGTGCACCACATCCTACAGTTGTTCCTCCAACACCATCAATTGCATTAATTATTTGTTTATGACCATTAACTGAATACACTGGGACAGACATATCTTCTAGGTTCCTGTAAATAATTACGAGAGTTTAGCTAGTAATATTACAATGAAAATCCCTAAAGAATTAATGACTTTACAAACCCTTCATTGTCTTATTAATTTTTAAGTTTTTAATATAAAGATAACTGAGAAAATATTATATTTAATGTCAGTTCTGCTTAACATATTTACAATCATCTTAATGAAAATAAATATAAGTCAAATATAAAATTTAAAATATTATGAGTAAACAGTTCAATTAACAGAAACTAGTAATTTATCTTCAAAAATAAAAGGAACTGACAAAAAGACGGTAAGGTACGTTACCTAAATTATTGTTACAGAAAGTCACAATCAAAATTAACAGCAGAACAACAAAATGGTGCATACAAATTACCATTTAACACATAAATTACAGGAACTTCCTCTCATCAATTCACTGACACACGCCAAGGCAAACAAATCTCTAATAGCCGGTTTCACCATCATTAATGATTAATCAATGTTTGACGGTTCGTTTAGATCACTAGCGTTTCACCAACATATAATACTGAAATTTAATGGCTTGTCAAGTTTGGCAATTAATTGTCAAAATATAAAGATGATTGTTCAACCTTTGATCAAGAGTTAGTAGCCATGTTTACAGCTTTTTTATTGACTGCAGCTGACTTTGCTACAATTCCCGCTTGTAACTGGTTTTTAACTTTCATTACCAAGACGTGTAAAGTTTTTCTTGAATTATGGAGTAAAATTCGATTTAAAAAACAGGGAATGTAATTTTAAACGTGAAGAGAAAGCTAATCACAGACAGCAAAAATGTCATCGATAACAAAAAAACCAAGTGAGCTACCGGCAAAGAACAGGAACTTGCGTGGATTGAGTTACAAAATAAATTTAATATTCACGCGCAAGTAACTAAGTATAGTGTAAAGCAGCTAAAAAGTTTTTCCGATAACTTTAAAAGCAGGCGCAAGAGAAATTAAATTTGTTCAAAACAGGCGGTAGCCCAGCGACACCAGTTTTAGTGGACGATTTGTTAGCCCAAGTTTTGACCATTATCGAAGACCAAGTGGAGCCATTAAAAAATTTAACATTAAATATATATATATATTGCCCTGAAGTGAACATACAAGTATACAATGTAAAATTTATAATCACATACAATTTTAAATTTGACTTATTTTTCTAAAGGTTGCAATTTCACAGTGGCAATGTACCAGCTGTCCCTGGTTAATTATATTAAAACATTACAAATAATGTATTTACTTGTACTATTTGCATAGAGTTTACGTTATGACAATAATTTTATAGGTATTTTTTTATCAACAAAACCATTCTACAATCACTTCTACTGAGTTACCATTTTTCCAGCTGTAATACAAACATACATTCACTTTCCTGTTTGATGTATCATTGAACCATAATGTAAGCTTTGTTGCTGTAGTTTTTTTTTTTATTTATTGTTTTACTTAACATATTTCCATTTTACCAGTTAGATTAATCGATTAATCAGGTATTGAAACTTCCAAATAATAAAAAGAGATGACATTTAGCACTACGCATTTAGAAACTTTAGACTATAACTTTTAATTTCTACATAAAGTATAATTTCTGCTCTATTAAAGTGTCACATAAAATTTGACATGAAATCAAATTGTATCTGTAGAAATGCCTTATGATTATATAAAGGTAAATTGTAATCGAACCTATCATAATATTATTTAATTAAAGCCTGTTTGACTTTCTAAAAATGTATATTTATAATAAATTATTATATTATAATTATAGTTCCTTCATTTTTAGTTGCCATGTTCTTCAATATTCTTCTTGTAGAAAATAAATTACGTGATAAGACAGTAGTGGTAAATTACGTGTTACACAACTTGACGTAGATAAAATAAAACCTGAACACAAAATCTCACAATAAATATGTTTATTAACCTCATACGCATTTCAACAACAATGTCGCCATCCTTAGTGATGCATGGGCTACGGGAACCAAACTATAACATATTTGTTACTGTCGACAGTTATAGTTGGGTTACTGTAGCCCATGCATCACTGAAGATGGCGACATTGTCGTTGAAACGTGTTTGAAGTTAGTAAACATATTTATTGTGAGATTTTGTGTTCAGGTTTTATTTTTTCTAAGTTAATTTTTTAAAAGTCTAGCTCATTAGTTATTTACAACTTGACGAATAAACACTGCTACTAATAGTAGTGAATGAAATTGAATTGGGTAATACAGACTAAAAAAAAGCTACAAATCAGAAATATATAATCTAGTGTAGGCTTTCCTGATTAAAGCAAAACTACATCAGTACATTACTGTAAGTTAACTCTAGTTAAATCTAAAAAAAGTGTTTTGTATAAAATTTATAAAAATATTAATTAAATAATTTTAAGATAAATTAATATTTAGCCTACCTATATTCGAATTCTTTGTTTTTATATTTAATTTTTTTTATAATTCACTCCAGTTCCTAAATTTGATTAAATCAAAAATGTTTTCTATTCCAATTTGTTCAGATAACCAAAATAACTTTCTATTCTAAATATCTATGCAAAAAATAACCCTTTAAAAACGTTTTCTTGCAAATCTGTCTAACAAACCATATTTATGAATGTGTTTAATTGTAGGTTTATTATTAGAATTATTTATCTTCGCCCAGCTCTTACCATATCTGTAGCTTCCCTTCAAAATCCCCAGTAGCCAAATTTCTTTCTCGTAATGAAGATGCACCAAATGTACCACATTTAAATGCTGTATTTTTTTCAATCTGTTAACAAAACACGTTAAGGTAATGTTTGTAAAAATGTTTTCATTTCAAACATCTGTTTTAACATTACATATTTTCAATTAGTGTATTTCATTTATGTAAAGTATGTAAGGCTTAGGCTACAAATATATTTTGTTTGTACGTATCAATTTTTATCAAAAACACAATAATGCAATTTTTTTATTTGTGAGTTATTGCTAAACCCATATCTTAAATAAAATTAGATAGCAAAAGGATTTGTAAACAATTCATATATCTAGCACTAAAACAATCTTGCAGCAAGACTGACCAATGATAGATTTATCTTATAACGTCTTTAGCCTACTTAGTGCTAGGTAGTTTTAAAGTCTCATGAGCAGCCTAACACATGAAAGCTGAATGCCAGTAACTATGCTTGAACATGTGCAACTATGTTGGAAGTTTCAACAGAAGCAAACTATATGACCATGATAATCATTGGCACAAACTGTTACTAAATAGAGTACACTGTCACCTGTTTTGAAGATATTTCAATTAGGCTATTACAGTAGGCTATGTTGGAAGGATTACTGTCATTAAATTTGTATTTTTTAAAACTAGGAATCATGTAAAAAAACGGAATATTACTACCATAATTGTGTCTGCCATAAATAGGCAACGAAACCAACTAAGAGTTTTCACCTTTAACAAAAAAAAGGGCTTAGTTAAAGTATAAGGCTACACCACCTAACCTACACAGCCAAAATAAAATAAGAACACCCTGAACATAAACTTACTTACAGTTACTGGTCACAGAGTGTTTTTGCAGTTCGTAAACATATATAGGCTATAAGTTTTTGCCACTACTTGCCTACTTCTGACAAAAAGGTTGTTGCTATGATCGCGATAGGGGGGTAGGCTACATACTTTAATCACAAGCAAAATGGTTTCTCCAAGACTAATATGCAACGTTTTACAATAATACATCTTATATCAAAGCAGGCCTAGACAACAAAACTATTTACTTTACTTTAGCCAATCCCTGTCCATGACTGATTTAGCCATTTGATGTCAAGCCTCCCGTCAACGCCGCTATCCATCTTGGACGGCAGGCATAGGACACATGTACGTCTTCATCAGCTAAGCCGATGAGGTGTAGAATGGACCTGCAAGTAGTCATATCCTATAATAATACAAAAACGGGTGATAGCTGTGTATCTCTCCCAGTTTCTTGGAATCGGCCTTTCAGTTTCTAGGCACACCCACCGTCTGTCACTGCTCCAGTTATTCAGGACATACTTTGTCGCATTGTTGATGGTCACTGTTATCCGGTTTTGGGCTGCTCTAAGTGTGGCAGGTACTATTGATTGTTAAAATGCTGCTCCCTATTTCGCCAGGTTATCGGCTTTTTCAATACCTGGGATGCCCACATGGCTAGGAATCCATTGGAACAATCCAGCCTACCTCGATCAATTCTGCCAACTTGGCTCTGCAATGAATGGTGCGGAGAGAGTCATTAGGGCTGTTGTTGTTTAAAGCGGAAACGACGGCTTGGGAATCAACCAGGAATAGGACTTAACTGATTGAGGTTTGAAGACTAATAGCTGATTTTGTGAATGGCGCAGGCCTCGTCCTCATAATTACTGGCATTGATCCTACTCCCTTGTAGATTTCGAATATATTACAGTGCCAAACAGCCCTGGCATGATTTAGCTCTGGTATGTAGGATCAATACATTCTAAACAGATGTGTATCCATTCTGTAGACATAAACTGTGGATAGTAGCAAGTAGGGCACAGTTACGTAATTTGGCTGGGATTGATTAGTTCTTGGAAATTGAGGTATCTTCTATTGGCTCAATGGCGGTTTGTAACAACTGCATAGTTGCAATGGAGATAGATTTGGCCCCTTCTGTGATGATTCTAACGTGGGCATTTTTTTTAACTATGTCGACGAGTGGAAACAGCTAGGCCTACACTATAAGAAATGCTACTGACTTTTAATATGTTTACAAACTGGAAACATACTGTGACTGTAGACTGTAAGTTAATTTAGCTTTAGGGCCTAAGATTTTTTTTTTTGGATAAACTTACCAACCAAGCTGAGACAGAATAGAATAATTTTGTATGAATTTTGACGTCTGTGCAGATTTGACTGTACTTTTTTTACTATTTGACTGAGACTGAAGTTGGTGAGAGGCGGGCTTTCCTGTGCATGTGCAGCCCGCTCGCCATTCTAAATGCGTTGTACTATACCTACCATAATTAGAAATTTAATAGGCTACAATTTACAAACAATAAAATAAGCTAATCATACATACCTCTTTTATACAAACTACATCTCCTTCGCAAATTTCATATATTTGAAGTATTCCAGTTCCTCTTGGATGTGAACCTAATACAACAAATTTAGCTGAACAAGGAATCCAATGAGAGTCAAACAATGAAAAGGGCAAAGCTTTTTCATTATGACATATTATTTGTGGCTTATCCATTTTAAGGTTATTCAGTTGTAAGCCAGTCTACATTGCATTTGCAATATTTTTACTCAAACAGTAACATGTTAGTCATGGTATGATCAAAAAAATTCAACAAATACAATACAAAATATAAAGACACAAAACTAAATGTTTCTTTTGTAATTGACACACTACACACTTAACTTTACAATCTTTGTATTATTACAACCAAGAACATTATTTTATTTGTTTACATATCACCATAGTAACGAAACGAATAACCTTCCTCGCATTATGATGTAATCTATTTTACTGTTATAATAATTATGTAAAGTAAAGTTTTATAGAGTGACGACCGAAGTAGCTAGTACAAGTTCTTGACACTAGGTTAAAGATTTTCGGTATGTCCCATCTAGCCTAGTCATCGAACCTAGGGGAATTTATTACCCGAAATCATTTCTCAGCGAAAATATTAATACAGTAGGGTACTGTCTAAAATAACACCAACTTTTCACTGCATATTGAAATAGATATATTATTGATTTTAAGTACGGTATGCATGTAGTTTTGCGTTGAACTGGATTCTGTATGACATTGTCCATTTGTAAGTTATTCATAATTTTTAAAACTATAACTAAATAATTTAATCTGTAACAATAAATTTATAGAGAAAGATTTACATAGTGGCTATATATTATGATATGTAACATTCTTAAACTGGAATGGTGTGCGTTCGAGTCTATTCTACACACGAACGTTGTTCGTTGTTAACAACAAAATAATCAATTATTAAGAATTTAAACTACCCTAGGTTAAACAGAAGTATTTCTGCACTATATTGGTAAAAAAAAGTGAATAAGCCTACATTTATATGAAATACCGGCCCATTGAACTAACTGGTTTAACTGACGAAATTGAAATGAAAATAACTGTATTAAAAAAGAAAGCTAGGAAAAAGGCATGAAAGACAATGGGAGTTGTAGACGAGTTGTAATTGATACATTGGAAGACGGTAATTTTATACTTTAATGGCAGAACGAGTTAAGGTTCCAGTAGCGATTTTTAAATGGACGACACTGTCTTTGCCAGGAAAAATTTTAATAATTCTTCCAAGTTAGTGGTGAGTTTTCGAGTCATGTATCTATGAGAACTAAGTCTCAAATTTTTAGATTTTCTTGTGACCAGCGTATAACGCAAATAAACTGAATAACCGTAACTAAGCTAGAATATAAATAATAATTCGCGGTTTCAATTGCATCAAATTTAACTAATTAATGCACTACTCTGCACCGGGTTTTATTAAGAGCTTGTAAATATTGAGATGGTTTAACAGTACCATGCGCACATGAAACAAGTTTTGGGACTAGTCTTTGAAGGGTGCGAAATTTACTATAAATTTGTACAATTTATATCATACAAAATATAAGCTAAACAATATAGAGATACTGATCTCAATCGTGCGAGGGAGTACGGGGTTAGTATACGAAGCTCGAAAGTTGATCCCTTATGTTGTTATAAATTTAATCCCACAAATAACAAATAATAATAATTCGACCACGCAGCTGGACCGCTGACGTGAGTTGAGCAAATTTCCAAAATTAAGTTTATATGCCTATGTTTTAGGGTTTCAACCAACAATTTGTGAAATAGGTCTACTCACGAAGGCGTTGATCAGCTGTCTGTGTGTACGCAATACATTAGTAGACTTAGTTTGCGCCTAGTGGCCTCGCGAGTTTTCACCACTTGGCTTTGAACCGGGTACTTGTATGGTATTTTACGTTTTTGTCGATTTTGGGATAACCAAGCGAGCTATAAGGTCGCGTAAAAAAACAAAATGTGCAGAATAACATCCTAAATTTATATTTTTAGAAAAAAACTCTAAAAACATTTCATTCTCGTAGTAAAAATCTCAAAAAATAGTTACTTCCGGTCAAAAAACGTACTTCCGGTTGTTGGATTTTTTTGGCTAACGAACTCGTCCGAGCCACACAGACAACTAACACGTATACCAAATTTGGACCAAATCGGACTTAAAATGCGACCGCTAGAGTGCGAACACATATATACATATATATATATGAATTTTAATGACACCCCAAAACGTGTTCTGGGGACCATGATCGGTGCTCATTTGCTACTCCCGACCTTGGGTGCCACCATAAGGGCCACTGCATAGCTCATTTTTCCTATGGAAATTCGCTAATAAAATAACTTGCCGTATGCTTCCAATCTACTAAGCCATTCGTACTCTAAATTAAAGTAGAAGAAATCAAGTTGGTTACGGTAAAATTCTTTTATTATTTTGTCTTTGGTTTTTGGTTAAAGTAGGAAGTTGAAGTTGCCACATATGGACATATGGCGGGAAGTGTTAATGTCTCAAATAACCTAAAAAATAGTAATATTCAAATATTTTGTGTAATAAATGTGTGACCGGCCATATTTAGTAACTACTTGTAATTTTAAAGGAAAAGATTACATATGTAAAATGAACATTGTAAATAGACATACGTTGGAACTCAGAATTTTGGAAAAAATGACATCTGAAGAGTGGCATTGCAGCTATGATGCTACTTGTAAGTCTTTAAAAATTTTAAACTGTTTGAACTAACAAACAATTCTTTGTTTACATTGCAAAATCTGGCAGCTTTATACCTACCATTAAAGGTTAATTCCATAATTATTCCAAAAATGTATTCATTTATCACAGTTGGAGTTACTAACAAGTTCCTATAATGTGTTCAAAATGGTAAAACCATAATTATGGGCAATTGTTTATTTTGACTGCTTCTGCCCAAATAACGTCCAAACTTTTTTTATACATTATTTACGTGCTGAACACAATTAATTTAACAATATTAAAGCCTGCAAGACATATATATATATATAGTCGACTTAACAACATAAGTTAGGTTAGATTATTAGATTTGGTTACTAATCCGAGTCTGTGTCACAAATAATAAGACGTCACAAAGAAATGCAAGAATAATAAAAAAAAAACCGAAAGGGTTCTAACCTGTAGTTAGAACCCTTTCGGTTCTAACTACTAAAATTTAGTCACAGTATTTTTACCTGCATTCAACATCTAACAGTGGAATGGGTAGTTCGTCACAGCAGTAGTGACACAGACTCGGATTATTAAGGTAACCAAACTTAACTGTATATGTCATGCGGGCTTTAATATTACTAAATGAATTAAGATCAGCACGTAAATAATGTATAAAAAAATTTGGACGCTATTAGGGCTGAGGCATTCAAAGTAATCAATTACCTAATTATGATGCTTAAAACTGGGACTCATTTCACAAAATTATAAAGGTGTAGGTTTATACCTAGGTACCAGTAAAGGTTAATTCTATAATTAAGTTTTTAATGTAAAAATGTATTTATTTATCACAGTTAGAGTTAGGGATTTTAATAAGTTACCGGTACCATATCATAATGTGTTTAAAATGATAAACCAATAATAATTATGATATGTTTAAAACTGGGACCCATTTCACAAAATTATAAGATTGTAGCTACAAGCAAATTTATAAAATTACAAGTAAATCTTCACAAGTTTTTACAATTAACTTAAGTTACTTGTAAACCACCACAAAATTAACTTAAATAAGTTATTTTACAAGTAAACTAGGTAAACTGTGGTCTGGTTCTACATCAGAAGCAGTTCATAGATAGAGGTGGATTTTTAGGAAAGGATTTCGCTTTTATTTTGAGACAGATATAAATTTAATAAAAAACCTTTCAGAATAATTTCTGTAAAAACTTACTTTAAAATATTCTTAAGGTCATAGTTACTAAACCATCCTCTTCAATAATAACAAATTTCTCTAAGTTCACTAGGTATAACATTTTTAGTTGCATCCTGTTGTAAACGAAAAGAATCAAAGGTACTGACAGGGTAGGCCTACTGTAATGACACTGATGTACAATTCCTAATATTTATGTTTTATTGTGTTTCTGATGTTTATTATTTAATGCAATTTTTATTTTATTATTTTTTCACAAAACTTAAATTTGTATTTTAGTTTTATTACTATAGCCTATATGGATAGAATATCATTACCGGTATTTACATGTTGGTATTATTTAGTAACTTGTCTATTATGAAGCTTTTTTATAAATGTAATTTCTATAACTATATAATCATTTCAAACAATTTTAAGTTTTTTACTAATGATTCATAGTTATTATTTTTGTTGCAGACATTGAAAATTTAACCCATAAAACTGGAAATTTTAAACAATTTGATATATTTGCCACAATGCTTAAATCAGGATTACTAAAAGTAAGTTTAGGCTACATAGACCTACTATTAATTTTAAAGATAATAGCAATCATTTATAGTACCGGTACAGTAACCTATACATAATTTGTTAATCTTATTAATTATTACCATTGGTTAGTAATTATACATTCTAGATTTTAATTCTCAAACCATTTGTCACTAATATTGAAGTGTCTTGATTCAAAACCTACTAAATCCATAAACGAGGTATGGCTAAAAAATAATCAAACTAATTTTTCTACAGACAAGCAGCGCAGTCCTCAAGGTCAAATGTTTCAGAGCCCAGTCACTTGACATTCCTTCTCTCCACTAATTATACTGAGTCAACTGCCGTAATGCCGACCCCTCTTTCAGGCTGTGGTCTTTGTTCGTATCGTTCGGTGCATCCTCAACCCGCCAGAAAAATGTCTTAATGTAAAATTTCTATATGCGGTTTGGGTAAACCCCCAGGTATTTTAGGACAATTTTAAGTAAAAGTGAATGTCCACTCTGGCATGGTATGCCACGTAATGTATAATGACGCAACATAAGCATGCTGAATTCATTTTTACCCTTGCACCCCAGAAATACTGGATGCCCCATAAATGGAGTGCAATATTTTGGCGGTACACATAGCCCTACTATTGTCGAGCAGGACATTGAACTAGCAACATGTCTCATTAAAATCCTGTACTTGCACTTTATAAAACCTTAATCATCATGATCAATGAGAACAATAAGAAGGACCTAATTGCTTGGGTCGTCAAGTAAGTACAAATTGAAAAGTTGGACGATTGATTAAAACATAACTTGTGTAAAGTCTGGTATATATGTGGGATCTACTTTTCATCTTGTCAAAATCAGCAATCAAGAAAACCAAATCATCAGCATCCATGCAATTTACACTTAAATTAACCTGTTTCGAAGCTTAACTTAAAATACTGAATCTCCTCTCATAGAGATTCATCCTGGCTGTAATTTTTGTTATTTTATCCGGTTTGTTAAAATTCAGACTTATCAATATCTGCATTTAGACTTTCTAAAGCCTTTTGCAAGAGACTAGTTCAATCAGTATGACTTCCATAGGGAGAATTAAATTACAGTAGACGCTCTTTTATCCGGCATTCTAACAACCGGCACGCTCTAATAAAAGGCATCAACCGAGCCACTCACGGTTGGTTTTTTCCGGTTATGTTCGGGCGCTCACAGGCCTCGACTGACATTTCCTGCCAGTGCAGTGGGCTGCGTGTGCGCTGTTTTCTTTGTCATCCAGTGTTTGTATGCGTCTGACGCGATACTATACTATTGTAGTACAGTGATGCAACTGTCAGAGATCATTTTAGTTTAGTGTTTTCTACTGTAACCTTTAAATACATTTCAAGCATATAAAGTACAGTACAGTAAAATGTTTTCGAAGCCCAGTACAAGTTCTTCCAGTGCCATGAGAATGCTAAGCGTGAATGTTGTACTCACAATCCAGCAAAAACTAGATATAATTAACCGTTTTGAAAAAAGGGAAAACAGAAATTTCATTATGCGTGATTTCAGTATTGTTCATCGACAATTTATGATGTAAAAAAGCAAAAAGAACAACTGCAGAAGTTTGCTGCTCAGGCTAATAAGCCAGCCAAAAATACAGAAATAAGACATACCTTGAAGAAACCTAACCTTGAAGTTCTTGATAAAGCCTTGTACACTTTTTTCGTGCTAAAAGATCAGAGGAAAAACCAGTGACTGGTTGAAAAAGGTAAACATTTTTATAGTGACATGAATATGGAGACTGATTGTGTGTTTTACGATGGTTGGCTACAGAAATTAAAAATTCGACATGGAATCAGTAAGCTGGAGAGAGCAGATCAGCTGATGAAAACGCCGCTGAAGAATATAAAGACACTTTTAGTAACCTAGTTACTCGGTGGCAATTAATTCGTTGTCAGATTTACAATGCTGATGAAACCGGCCTTTTATGGCGTTGTTTGCCAACGACAACTCTGGCAGGTGGTAATGAAAAGTGTGCCAAGCGATTTAAGAAAAATAAAGAAAGACTGACTGTTTTGTTGTGTACCAATGCATTCGGTACCCACCGGCTAATTCCTGCTGTGATTGGTAAATATAAAAAGCCTATAGCTTTAAAGGGAGTAATAAACTTGCCTGTTCATTATGATGCTCAGAGCAATGCATGGATGACATGTGATTTGTTTAGTTACTGGTTTTTCCACCACTTTGTCCCTGAAGTGAAGGCAAATTTAATGAAACGGGGAATGTCAGAAGATAGCAATGAGCTTTTGTTGTTGGATAACTGTAGTGCTCATCCTTCCGCTAACAACTTAATTTCCGACAATATTTCTGCTGTTTACTTACCACCTAATGTGACTGCCTTGATTCAACCAATGGATCAAGGCGTAATTCAAAATTTCAAGTGCCACTATAGAGGTTCTTTGTACAAGGCCTTTTGAACTCTTGACTGTGACGCAACAGATTTCCAAAAACAGTTTAATGTCAAAATTGCCATGGCTTGGAATCAGGTTACATAAGTGACTGTGCAACGCTGCTGGCGCAGGCTTTGGCCTATTGATGAAAAATCGGATCAAGATTTAAATATCAACAGTGACAGTCAAATTACTGTGCTAGGTTTGATATAAGCTGTGCAAACAACCTTTTCACCGATGTTCCCCGTGAGGAGATTGAGAACTGGATTGAAATAGACAAAGACGTGGCTGTGGTTGAAGAACTAAGTGATGAATAAATTCGAAGTGTTTTGAACCCCCACAAGAAGCTCCGGTTCCAGAGGTGGAATCTGACGAGTAAGAAGGAGCCATCCAAAATGTACCTAAAGTCTCGTGGAAAAAAGCACTGATGCATTAAATACATTTATAGCATTTGCTGAATCCAATAAAAGCTACAACTCCACAGAACTTATAAATTTGTGTTTAATCCAAAACGAGTTTTTGCAGAAGAAATCCGAATCACGAAAGCAACGTGACATCAGAGACTTTTTTAATAAATAACACACATGTTTATTTTCGTTTGTAAGACCAGTTTACAGTATTGTGTACAACCTTAACTAAATATAATATATTACATATGATATTTGATTTGATTTGATTTTATGTACAAACTATAATGTACAATTAATTTTTTGTCGTTTAGCACTTTTATACATACTGTACATTACTTCATATTAAATTAAAGTACAGCATTTGTTCAACATTTTGTACTCTGTGTTTTTCTTTATAACCTTCTCATGTCTAATATGTGTTTCGTTCATTTGGGTTTGTGTAGAGTTAATTTTCTTAAGTATCCCCTTTAAAAACTAGAAATAAATGATCAATTATCCAGCAAAATCGGTTATCCGGCATGGCCGTGGTCCCAAACGTGCCGGTTAAAAGAGCGTTTACTGTAGGTTCCTTATTAGATTGGAGATAGCCTCTTTAAATTGTGCACATAGCTATTGCGATATCAGACTTGTCCGTACCACCACTTTAAACATAAGTTCAGACTTTGAAAATGATCAATAACCTTTAATGAATCTGCGATGGTAAGCAGTTGTTAAAGGCAGGTCACAAGTTAAAGAGAAACAGTGAGAAGAGAGGGAAACAGTGAGAAGAGAAAGAAAAAATTGTAAATTAGAATAAACCTTTGCTTACTCGTGTTATATAGTATACACCAGTTAATTTTGTATGTATAAATAAGATTTGTTGCAATTTGCAATGGTATAAAAAAAATTATAAGTAAGCTTATA
The DNA here is from genome assembly GCA_018207615.1 of Philaenus spumarius. Classification (NCBI taxonomy): domain Eukaryota; kingdom Metazoa; phylum Arthropoda; class Insecta; order Hemiptera; family Aphrophoridae; genus Philaenus; species Philaenus spumarius. Next base: position 36,129 of record JAGFPH010004941.1, on the reverse strand, counting down.
TGTGACAGTTTTTTATATAACAATAAAAAAATCAGTGAAAATTAAAAAAAATATTTAGTGCACAAGTAAGACAAACTCAGACAGCAAGAAATTTTTAAAATTTTTAACAATTTCTTTTTTTTTTATTTGTCTGAATTAGTTGTCAATGGCATAAGAAAATAAAAACAATTTTACAAAATTTCATAATAAAAGTGTTGGTTGTTGAAATATGCTTATTCTCATACATTGACCGATAGATGTCACAAACTTTTGAAACAAAACCATGATCCAGCTACCATAAGTATGTTAATATTTTTTTTTATACGGTAGCTTTAAAAAAAATTCTCCGATGCCGTAAATATGTTACACTCTTGTAGGCGTTTTACAAATTGGAAGTAGAGGGCGAGACAATATTATTAAAAAAAAAAATTGTACAAGAGCGTAAATATCCAGAATTTTTAACAAATGCCTTTACTTACTTGTTCAACTGCATTCATTTGTAATTCACTTCACAAATAACCAACAAATTAACAACAGATATTATATGAATTTTAGGATAGCTGAACAAACAACTGCGGTATATAATTAAGTTTCCTGAAAAAATCTATTTATTCTATTAAAAAGTTATCTTCTTGTCCTGCAATTTTGTTTACAACAAATGTACCTTTTGTTTACAATAATTTAATTATGATTTAACACAAAAATTAATGTATATTGCGCACCTATAAGAAAAGAATTGAAAAATAAATACAAAATTACATTAAAAGCAAACAAAAATAGAATTTCTAAATAACAGTCCCTGACTGACAACTTGCTTGCAGTCACCACACCTTTAATATATAAATACAACATTTTATTGGTTAACCCTTTTTAAGCGAAAATTTTCTTTTATGTAAGCCATGGCTTTGTAAGCTTAAAGTTTTAAAAATAATTTAGATTGTACAATGTAGCTTACAAAATTGTGTTAAATTATTTATATATACATAAGAAAAACAATTTCAAAATAAAAAAGTAGAACTTCAGCCAAAATGTTGAAGGTTCATTTGTTATTGAAATGTGTCAGTTTGAAATTGATGGTTGACTACTGCATTGTTTTCAGAAATGAATCATACAGTTGAATAATGAATAAAGCTGAATGTTTAAGTTGAAAGGTAAAGTTGAGTATTAAAGTAATTGCCAAAGTTGAGTGCAATTGGTAAATATGCCAAAGTTGAACCAGAATAAATCTGGTCTGGTGTCTCCTTATGGCATGTAAGACATTTGTGGTGAAATATGCTCACTTAGCAACTGAACTTAAACTAATTTTACGACTCAACCGGCATTACTTCAAATACAAACGTAAAATCACAACCGACATGTTTGGTTTTTCAGAAATGTTCAAAATGGACGTTCTAGTCGCATGGTCTTGCCTTACATCATACCGTGTATTGCAACTATAACTCTGTGTTGTCTATGATGTTTTGATATCAGCTTTGAGTTCAAAGACCTTTAATTCTAAAAATGTTACTGTGTATTTTTAACTTAACGCTACAGTCTCTTGATTCCATATGTGGAATAAGCATCTGGAATATTTACCTGCAGAATGTAGCCAAATATTAATTAAAAGTGAACAATTATTGTGGTCCTAGAATAGTAACAGGAACTAGGTGATCTAGAAGTTTATGATTAATGTAAAAATTACCGAGGGAAACTGAAATAAGTATTTTGTAATTATAATATACTAGTAAACAAATTATGAAGTCAAATAATTAGAATTTTTATTCATAACAGACAAGTGATTCTGTGATTTTGGATCTATTGACATTTGATGATTTGGAGACTTTACGCAGTCGTAGAGTAGCAGGAAGAAATTTTGTGCCACAAGCATCCCATCTATTACCTGTTAATGCTAATAACCGTCGCTACTTGATACTTACTTATACTGTAGAATTTGACAGGTAAATAAATGTTAAAATATTTCATACATATTTTTATTTTGTGTAAAGTTTTAGTTTGTCTATAAATAAATAAAGCGGAGAAATGTAAGTTTGACTCTTGTGATAACGGTTCTGTACTGTCAACCAACAGTGATGGTGATATTAAATAACAACACATCAACATGTACACTTGCAAACACTGTATTACTATAAATAGCATGAATTAAAAACGAAGTGTATGAATACCTCTAACACCACTGGATTTATCAACATTTGACCATGACAGACTAACCAACAAGTGGTTCTTTAAATGTTATTCTTTAAAGATATTAATCCCTAAATAGGATGATAAGATTATTTAAATTTGCAAAATTAATTTTGATAAAATACCAAGCTTAGTGAAACACCAAATTTTTTTAAACTCTTTAAATATGTCTAGACACTATGTAAATTTTTTCTTTTCTTCTTACATATAAACATATTTTATATTGTGTATTATTATGTAATAGGATACACTATCCACTACCATTAGAATACTGTGGACCGCCAGATCCACAAATATTACAAGGTACAATAAAAAGACTTGAACATGAAGTAACACATCTACAAGAGCAGCTTGCTAGAACAGAAAGTAACAATCGAGGAGAAGTAATTGAACAGATATCTGCTTTAGAGAAAAGGTAGTCTCCAGTTTATTCCTCAGATATTGTATTTAGCCAGTAAGTCTTTTTACTGTCATGGTTTCAAATATAAACACTGTTTTTGGTATGTATTGACTGTAGATACAGATTTTACTTGGAAAAGCTTCATTAATTTAAATTTGTATCAGATTAGAAATTTTGAATAGCTGGTAAAAAAAATTCTATAAAAGTTATTCAAAACAATAAATCGTAGGCCTACTTTAGTTATTTATTTTTAAATAACAATATTTTAATTTCACCATCTAAAATAAAATTCAAAAATGTATTACGGTAGTAGAAAACTCTTTTTGAAACAAAATATTACAAATGCATTTCTTATAAAACTCCTACTTTTACCAGGATGCTAAATGATGTTTTTAAAACTTATCAATCTTTAATTAAACACTTAAATTACTTTTAAACAAAGTTGCGCAAGGTCAAGACGACTTGCTGGCATTTGGGTTCTGTGTACATGCTACGCCTCCGTCTTCATTAGTGTAACTACAGGAGAACTCCTCTTAACCGGTCTGATCGGCACCGAGACCCTGGCCGGTTACCTATTTGGCCGGTTGATCCGAGGTTCCCGTAAAAAATGGATTTTTGTTAAAAAATAACCTACATATTTCATAACTAAACAAGCAAATAAGATGTTATTGCAACTAATTTTATTGCATGTACATAAATACATGAACAAACACCAACAAATGAAACATTTTAAACTTACATAAACTTTGAAAACTGAATTTCAGATATACTTTTACCGTATCATTGTTTTAAAAAATCTGTTATTTTTTCTGTTCTTTAACTTTTAAAGATTTTTTTAAAGCTAAGCCTCTCCATTTTCGTACGTTCTTCACGTCTAATGCCGTTGAATCATTTTGCTGCTCAACATAATAATATTACTAAATGTGTTACAGATGTTACATATTTTGTTCCCACGAAATTCAGTAAAGGTTTCTACAAAGCAACAGACGAAGAAAAATAAACAAAGAATGCCGCTTTGTGAATCGATTCTAAGAAAAAATACAGTTGCTGCAAAAGCAAGAGGGGAATCAAACTCACGCTTCCCCTCCCCTGTTCTGTCTGCCACAACACTAACACATTGCACACCTAATGTTGCTGTCACCCCACTTTATTTTCCAGGAAATGTCCGTCAAACAATCAATGTCTGACACTTCGGTCAGTTACAGTAATATAATCTCTAAGAGAAAAAAACTATTGTTCCATGGGATAGGCCGGTTAATCCGAGGACCGGTTGATCCGAGGCCGGTTAAGAGGGGTTCTACTGTAGCATTAAGTGCATGTTAAGCAACAAACATAATTTATCAGAATATTTGATTTTAATTATTTCATGTAATATAAATTTGGTTATGAACAAGGTTAGTAGAAGTAACAAATGAGAATCAAGATCTGTCTAATGAAAATAAAATATTAACACGAGAAGTGAATAGGATGAAGGGTTTGTTGATGGGGAAGCAATCGTCTTGGAAACAAATAGATATTCTTCATGCTACTGTTCAGACATTAGAGGAAAAAGTTAAATGTGAGCGAGCTTCATTAATAAATCTAGTGAAACAACTACGTCAAGAAAAGTCACACCTTGCACTGCAGGTAAAGATTTATTATAAAACTGTGAAACTTGATTAAATTAATGTAATTATTGTAGAGCATGGTGTATTAATTACATTTTTCTGACACTAATATATTTACATGTAGGCTATAGGAACCACTTGCGACATAATATTGTACCTGTTAGGTTTTTGCTTTACATCTAATTATAATCACTTTAACTTGTGCAATAGTTACACTGAACTTAAACATACTTACTTCAAAAACATTACATTTCTAAACTATTTCCTAAATTTTAAACATCTGTAATCCTCTCAATTTACCTCATATTTCCATTTAAAACAATACACTAAAATGATGCAATATGCTGATGCACAGTGTGACACACACTCAATCTTAATAAATTATCTAGAAAAAACCTCTGATCAAAATATTTAAAATAACTGAAACATTATTCCAGCATCAAAAACATTCTTCTTGTCTTATCTAATTAATTGTTGATATAAATGTTTTGGACAGTTGAAGGTACATGGCAGTCAGTATCATTTCTATTCTAATTGCTTCAAATCCCAATTTTAGCCAAATCTGAGTTGATTCTAGAAGATTTAATTTTTGTTTGTCAATTCTTTTATAGGCCTATGTCACCAAAAAAATCAACAAGTAAACGATATACTATTGAACAAATACATAAAAAATATCTTAAGAAAAATACAAATGAAATATTTGAAATACAATGTAAAAACAAAAAAGGAAATAACTAATAAATATGCAGTTAGTACAGTAGAGTCCCGCTATTCCAAAAATCTGCCTACTCAGAACAGAGTTCAGAAAAAACCAGGTTTTTTAACATAAACAGGATAAATTAAAAAGACGTTCATGAAAAACGTACATTTATTGTTAACAAATATGTTAGAGACATAAAAAAAGCCTAAGCTTGATGAAAACGCCTGAAATCAAATTGGAATGAAAGCTGTTTTTTTCCTTCACATTTTCAATCCGTTTTGCGGGAAGGAAGCTATGGCAACAAGCGTCCGTTGAAACAGATACCGGGTCCTTCAGAAAGATTAAAGATTACATACAAAAGCTAGGCACTAGTAGTGTTGTTGCCACCTGCCAATTGCTTTCATCCGTTTTTCTCCTTCGTTTTTGTTATCTCGAAGGAATTTGTTTTTATCGATCTCTTTCCAAGATAATGCGGTACTAACGGACAGACTGCAGGATGACAAAACGGACAGTTCGAACAAACGATTTTGTTCCGAGGGGATAGCCCTTTCGTTCCATTTTTAGAAGAAAACGGAATCTTAAAGCAACAAAAGGAAATAACACCGGATGATGTAAACCTACACTATTAGAGCGAGGTCAAGAGCATTTTCTGCGTCTACGTGTGATATGACTTCAGTTTAGCATTCACATCCTACTCGCTGTCCTTCGAGCCGATGAACGCTGTATAGGCCAGACACCAGCAGTTGTCCCCACACTTAATTTACGCCTTAACAATAAGTTGATATTATTCATGAGATCCGCCTACTCCGATTCCCGCTAAACCGAACAGTGTTCGGTCCCAATTAGTTTGGAATAGCAGGACTCTACTGTATAGTAAAATTATAACATTGCCTAACTTCTCAGCAATATTATACTAGTTACCCGAAAGGAAAGTCTGTCTTGGGGTTAATATCAAAGAGATGTCAGACACTAATGACACAATAAACAAATCAACAAATAAACTCACTTCTCGATAGAGTTATCTATATTGTGTTGTATCAATACCAATTTGAGTTTTTATCAGTAGATTTTAATATTAAAATGGTTTAACATTCTACTTACTGAAAATCCAAAAACCTATTTTTTACAATAATTTTAACTAAACACTCAAACTAAATCATATTTTAACAAGGTACCTTCAACATGTATTACAATGCATAAGCACGCCTAGTGCTTAATTTGGGTCTTTTCTGTTATATCCCTGCATTTACAAACTATTTTCTATAGAATGAGGATTAATCGGGTAGAACTACAAATAATAATTAAAAAAATACCTAAAAGGTTCTAACCTAACCTATTTAGTCACAGTATGTTTACCTGTATTCAACATTTCACAGTAAAATGTAAAACAACGTCGTTGTCTGCAAAAATATTAGGCTAGAGTCGAATAGTAAAGTTACGCGTTTGCAATAACCCTTATCTAATATCAACAAAAACTGGAAACTTCCTTCCTTATATGTTATGGAGTAGTTATAATTAGTTATTCGGACATTCCCGATTAATTCTCATTCTATAGAAAATAGTTTGAGAATAGAAAATAGTTTTAGAAAATAGTTTGTAAATGCGGGGATATAACAGAAAAGACCCCTTAATTTTTAAAATTTTAGATGCTGAACGCATACCCACACATTTTGCTCCCTATTCGACCATATGCTACCTGTCACCCCACCCTTAAAGTAACAAGATCATGCGTACATCATTGGATTATGTAGTTTTAAGAATTATCTTCGTTTGAACCCATCAAACAAAAATCCATAACTAAATAAATAGGATTTAATACATGTTTACTCTTTTAAATCTAGGGAGCAGAAATTTCATTAAAAATCCCTGGGCGGTGATTTTTAAAAATTCATTAAAAATCCTTAAATTAATAACTGATTACTCCAGCGCATTACAGGATGCTTTTTTAATGGTTCTTGCACTACGGCAATAAAAACAAACGCTATGTCGCACGATAATTGCTTGTATTGTATCATTTTCTGGTTTTATATTATTGTACTATACACCCAGAGCCCGAACTAGCCCGGGGCAGGATATATTTCGGCGCCCCCTCTTCCTGTTCCCCACCATCTATTTAAAAATATTTAACAAAAATAAAAGCATATACTTTCCTGTACCTAAGTCAATGCTATTAATTATAGCTGTTTGTTTTTCCTCATCAACACACAACACCCTATAGTGCAAGCAGATAAGCGAAATTCAGTTTTGCAAAATTTCAACACTCCCCTATTGTATTTTCTGTAATAATTTTTAACGGAATCAAAAAAGTTTTTTTCTACATTTGTTAATCTGAAATTACAGAAGTGGGTAACGTAATAAGAAATGACACATTAAATTTCAAATCATTCAAGTTTATGTCTTTTGGTGATAAATTGGTATTCATGTACTACTTTACTATTTCAGTTGGGAATACATTGAAAACAAATTCGATTTTTTTTAAATTGATGTAGGCTTATATTTTTATAGACCTATTATAACATTAGGTTTAGGTTTGTATAAAAAAAAAAACTAAATTCCAATAGAAAGAAAAAACCATGATATATTTATACAATTTTCACCTAATTAATCTAAACTAATATTATATGGTCTTTTGGGACCATCTGACGATATTTCGTTAATTTTAAAATATGCGGAAAAGACCATTTTACGAAATATCGTCAAATTATTTCAATGCGTAAAAGACCATTTGACAATATTTTGTCATTTACAAAAAATGTAATTTCACCGTAATTAAATAAATAAAAGTAATGAAATCATTATTTTTGAAAACTAATAATGGCATTTATAGTAAATATAGTAATCATTATTAAAACAAATGTGAATAAATTAATGTTAATAAAAAAATTAACAAACTGTGTTAATGTTCTGCGCATCTGTGTCGATCAGCTGTTTAGGTCTAAGAATTTTTTGTTTCAGTACCTATCTTTATGAAATTTTCAGGATTAATAGGATACATAATAAAAATGATAAAAATCAAGTTTCCCACGGTAAAATTTTTGTTTATTTTGAAAATAGAAAAATTTGAATTTAAAATTTTAATACATAATTTATATTCCCCCCCCCCAATTTTGATGTTTTAAAATAAAAATATAAATTATTTCACCTTATATGCTCATTTATTAAAAAGTCCATTTATTTATGTTCAATTTTTAAGAAATTTTTTTTAAATATTTTAAATAAACATTTTGTGACTTTTTAAAAAACGCTTGAAAATATGTCTAATTTTATAGTGTGCAGTTTTTAAAACTTCTCGCCCAAAATCAGTTTACACTTTTTACCACCCCCGAAAAATGCTTGGTCTTAAAAGGGTTATATATAAGAAATAATTTAATTTGAACATTTAACATTATTTACCATCTTAGTTTTTAGGTCATTATTAATTATTATAAATAAAACATAACATATGTTTTTAGAAGGTTTCAATGGGGGTTGGCATGCAGAGCATACAGGGGTCTCCCCTAATTACCTTATAAACATTGTCAAAGTTACAGTTATCTTTGATAAGCTATTTTATTTTTTAACATCTTCCTAGTTGCTAAGCCTTAATCGCCTATGTTTAATTTAAAAACCAGACCTATAACTTTAAATCAACTATATTTCCTGTTATTTAGCATCTGTACAAGATGACTTTTTTTGTTATTCTAATGTGCTTTGGCAAACAACATCAAACTCTTTTGTTTCTGTAGTTAACAACTATATACGAAAGTAAATTTGGACAATGCTGCAGTAACATGATTTAATGTCATTTATTTCCAGTTAGAAGAAACTAAAAAATTAGTGAAGTTTTTAAGAGGTCGTGTTCACTTGGTTCGAGAAACACCTCATTCTAATTTCTTTTTGAAAAAAACTCGAGAAGTGTCACCACGGACTAGACCAAGGAACATTAGCCCTTTTAATAAAAATATACAACAACCAGTTCAAAGGTAATTTTTAATTTTGTTTTAAGTTTTATAATTTAACTTTTATATTCATACTAGCTAATCCATACGGCGTTGCCTGTGGTGGTTGGTATTTTCAGTCTTTTTAACGTAATTGTATTCTTTTTAAGTGTTCAGTCAGTGAGTGGTATTTGGCTTTTATATATACAGATCTTAAATAATAAAAGCACTATTGTCATAATAATAAAAAAACTGAAATTATGATTTTAGTAACTTTGATCCCCCCAAACCCCTCCTAAAATTTCGAAATTTTTCATAACCTTTCTTAGTGAGCACCTATGGCCCTAGAGGAAGCTACATACCAAA
>JAGFPH010004941.1:13723-26969 GCA_018207615.1 Philaenus spumarius | reverse complement strand
TAGTGAGCACCTATGGCCCTAGAGGAAGCTACATACCAAATTTCATTTCAATCCGTTCGGTAGTTTTTGAGAAATCGTGATGAGTGAGTGAGTGGTATTTTGCTTTTATATATATAGATTGTACAAGAAGAAAGGTTTCTTACAAAGTAAAAGTTATTTATAATTAACAATACTTACACAACACTATAATAAAGTACTAGGTATTGTAACCTACACAAAATAGAATCTGCTGTCAATTTAAAATAAATATAAATGATTTTCATAATAATATTTCACACTTTGCTATATCTCTCTTTGGATATAAGTATCAAAAATATGAAGAAGCCAGAAATGTATTTGATAAACAATTTTCATTCTTAATTTCTATTACACTATTAATAGTTAATATTTTTAAAAGTTTTAGTTCTGGAAAAAGTATGACGTCTAGAACCACCTCATTTTCAAATAACAAAAGAAAAACAAGACATTTTAATTTTAACAGTCCAAGACATAACAAAATTAGAATGACATAGAACACTAATAATAAATTAAATTTAATTACCATAAATAACAAATATAATGGTATTTATAATTTGACTATAAGAATTAAAATTTATAATTAATAAACTTTTTATGGCACAGAGTTTTGAACTTGCATGTAGATGATATTGTATTTTGTATATTTCTGAAAAGGCACAAATTATCGTAATATCATCTTAATGCTTAATATCTTAACATCTGAAAGCTTTGTTTTTACTTTTCTTACAGGAAACTTACTAAAGGAGGAATATCTGAAGCAATACTAGGAAGAAATTTTAACTACATATCTCAAAATCTCCATACTAACAGTTCAGGTAAAAAACAATCTAAATAGGGTTTTAAAATATTTTTAACAGTTAATCTTTTTAACGACTATACTAGGTCCGTGTATATTTATCTACAGCTGTTTTAAAAACTTGACGTCGCATATAAGTAGAGTTCAAAAATGCTGAAAAAAGTAAAAAAAACAAACAAAAATAAATAGGTATTGCTTGACATACCTTTTATGTTATTAAAAAGTATATTAACTCATTTGAACAAAATCTTACTCATGGTCTGTGACAACTGTTTGTCCCAGTCTATGTGTATTGCTTAATAGAGTCACGATAGCCTGTGGTGATGAACTGTGCAACGCATATATGCAACGCTCGGTAGTGAACATGTTAACCACTATTTATTATGAATACCCAGTGTCTTGTGCTATTTGTTTTATGATTTCTTTTTCAAAGTCTAATAATTCCATGAGAATTTTAAGCGCTCTATAAACAAAACTATTGCAAACAGCTATTTTGTGGGATTCTGTATATGGTTGGTTAAATAGTTGTTTTCTATAAATTTGGAGACATGCATAATATTGTTTATCTTAGTTACAGATAGGTCAAAGTAAATTACTGACTGTTAACAATAACTAAAATAAACAACTATAAACAATGTCTTCAAAGTAGATGTCAAAAAGGTAAATGTGAAAAATTGTAAATTATACCTTTGATGTTGATAAACTGTTTATCGATCTACATTAAAAATGCTCTTAGCGTTTAAAAATTCCTCACTATCACAGTTTTCAATTTGTTACTGTACTCAAATTCCCAAAATTTAAAAAAATGGGAGCTATTAATTAAGAATAATTTTTTAAATAACTGAAAAAATGTAATATTGGTTGCTCAAGATTTAAAGAATTTGATTCTTGCAATATTTTAAATCAAGCAATAATATTTTATTTTGTCTCCTGAGTTTAAAATTGTCCACCACCTTTTTTATGTATAAAAAAATACAAAGAAATTTAAAACTATTTAAGAAAAGTTTTGTTATGTCAGTCAAAATGTAGCAGTAACTTTGCTTTATTCGTACATTAAATAAATTTAAAGTAGGTAGTTTGTCATTACAGAAAGACTCACATTATTCTTACAAAAAGATGTAAGAATAAATTTTAAGAATTTAATTTACTAAGATCTTACATTTTTAACAATGTGAACATATTTCCAGATTCTAGTATTGGCAGCAATGAAAGAGGAAGAAATAGATTTCGGAAACATAAAAATGTAATAGCTACAACTTCTAGATTTAGAAGTTCTTCTGGAAATTCACAAAAGTCAGGTTAGTCAAATCATAAAGATTAGGGTTATAAATAAATTAGATCTATTTTATTTCCCAGTTTGAGTTTCAGCAGTAGACTTGCAGAGTAAAATAATTATTTCAAAAGGAATAGTACGTTAATAATAATATACAAAACTCCAAAATTATTTTAATGAATGAATAAAATATCTGTTCAAAAATTAATAACGCTTTATTTAACAAAACCTTCAAGAAGTAAAATGTTTTCAAAGAATAAAGAGTGTTTGAATCTGTCAACAAACAATTTTTAAGGCGGGTTACACACTGAATTGACGTAGTATTCAGCTCGCTGCAAGTGCCAAGTGGCTGCACGCTATGTGCAAACCAACCAATGCTTTTAAACGGGACCCTACACACTAAAGTAGCAGTGGCATGGCTCATCTTCCTTGCCTCACGCTGTGCCACACACATACTACTCGAACACCGATCGGTCGGTGTTTGGCGATGCATGCCACATGTATATCGAGCCAGTGAAAAAAGTTTCCTGTGCTTTATAATTCAAAACAGTATAGCAACAGAAACAAGCAGGACAAGGTGTGGAGGGCACACGCTGAAAAATTTAATGCAACAGATATTATGTTATATATAACTTTTAATAATTACATCAAATATTTAAAGGAATTCTTGCTTCTAACTTAAGTTTTTAAAGATTATTAGTAAAAACACTTTCCATGCAACGTGCCTCCGCGTGTCAGCCACGCCACTTCAGTGTGTAAAGCCGCCTAAATCTGCTGTGTTATAGCCTACGTTATCACATTCTCCCATTTTAAATTTATAAAATTTAGTTAGGTTGTTTGCTTCATCTATTTAAATGATGGGGTCGGATTTAATGACTTGAAATGGTACTTTTCTAGCGTAAATTTAATAATTGGATTTTATTGTTTATGCTCTACACTGGTGATCCTGATCTTTCAGATAAAACATCATCTAAAGCTTCACAGAGATTAAAATTAGGCTTAGGGAAAGGAACTTTCTGTTTGCAATAACTCTTCTTAGATCAAAATTTTATTTCCTTTTAGAGCTAAATATGCTTCTGTAGATTCTTTACCATTGATGTTACAGTTTATAGCATGTGAGGATTGTCTTAGATTAATAATTCCACTTCTAATATTGAGTCGTAATTGCCAGTACTGCTATGTTGACTTATACACTTACAGTGCCAGGAGGGTAAAGAAATGCATTTGATGATATATGGTGAAGAGTAAAAACATGCACTCATGGGTTGTGATTGTTGAAGTACGCAATAGTGATATTATGTAATGTTGAACATATTCAAGGACTGTCTCCCACTATGGGTCATTAGACCTTAAAAGTATATTTTACTTTTCCAAATAATTCCATTATATCGCCAGTCTGGGCCACTGCATATCAGGGTCAGGTCTAAGACCAGGTACTTGGTTGAGTGTCCTTCACCGATCGCTGACCACACCTTGTTTTCCACCCCCATCATTCCAAGAGCCAAACCCACTTCCATCCTCATTCAATTGTCTGATTTAAATAAGTATAGGCCTAGTTTGCTCTGACCATATTAATGTGTATAAATACGGTAAAATTATGCTATATTGGTCGTTAGTTATCAAATAAAACTAGAAACCATGTTTACAAAGTTTTTTTATTATTAGGCTTTTTGTATTTGTTTTTCTATTTTAAATTATGTTTATCCAGATTAAGAAATCATTATTTTGAAAGGCCTAAATATAAAACATAACATTGATTTAAAATGAATACCGTATGTTATGTTTTTATTAGAAATTACAATCAAAACAATCTCAAGTGAATTATCCTATTGGAACATAAAATTAGAAGAAGTGTCAATTATATTAAAAAAGTAAAAACTAAAACATTAAAGCAGTTCAAAACCAATAGTTGAAAATTAAAATGGAAGTAGGCCTATTTGCTAAAAGACATTACATCCATAGGCATGTCCAGCGGAGGTGCCACCGGCGCCATGGCACCACCACTAGATTGAGATTACGTAGAAGCACTATTTAAAAGCCACTTCATATATTGTTCTAATTAACTTTAATTTCGTAAAGCATTTTCCGCAATACAAAATGTGCCATCGGCGGCCATTACGTTTACGTGGTGATTTGTGAAGCAGCTACACCCGTAGTGTAGAAGTGTAGTTGCCGTTGTTGCCGCAGGCCTTACTTAGCGCTGGTAACTTCCGATGCTGGTGCCGCCGCGCCGGACTGCTGGTGGCTGTTTATGTTTCGTACTTAGTGCAACTCATGACCTCAGTCAGGCATAGGCGTTCAGTGTGTACATGCGTCAGTACTGTGTTCCTTTTATTATTTAATTTTGGATCGCTTATTCATAATAACTTGTTTTTATGATGTATAAATGGCTGATTAAAACGCCAAAGCCAGAGCCCATCAAGGATTTGGACACTCAACCACAAACAGGTGAGTTATTTTTACTACAAAAATTTAAAATCTGTAATGAGTTCCTGTACACAAGTTTATAAATTTGTTCAAATCTGAAATATTTGCCTATGTAAAAATTACACAAAATGATGTTTAAAAGCCAAGTAATCGTAATCGACATACATAAAATAATAAAGGCCTGGCGGTTAGGCTATAGTGGTAACCTAAGATTGTTTTAATGTATATGTGTATGCAGTGTATGCCGTGAAGTGCACCCTAGCCTTTTCATGACTTTGTCATTAGTATCTCAGAAAAAGGTGTATGCGGGATTTTATCCTAAAATAAAACTTACTTTATTTTCAGGTTTTTATGAATTTTTATATTTTATCTTTGTAGAATATATCATATCTAAAAAAATTGCTTCTATGGTTTTTTCATGGTTACTTTCAAATTTTCAGTTGGCAAAATCCTAACATGTACAAACTTTTCGTCGCAAAACCTAAACTTATTTTATTGCTAAAACAAAATAATTTGTATACCATTATATTCGAAAGTTTTCACTGAAACAGAATATATACAAATATAGGGTTAAAATAGGCGTTTGACACTCTAAACCTAAAGTCTGTACCGTATGTTCTCTTTTCAGATGCGGATGCTGTTGCTAGTTCCAGTTCGGAAATTATTCAAAATTATGACGATAGAAACAGATTGATGTTGAGGAGCCACTGAAGAGAACAGCAGAGCTTGACGATCCTTCCCATGACTTACCAAAGAACAGGCAAGAAAGATCGGCCCGGATTTCTCGTGGACCATACCAACCACGAATTTCAAACTACCCTACAAAAGAAGTTGGCAAGGGAAAAATTCTAGAAAAAGATCTTTTCAACCTAAATGGTTCGAAAATTACAAATGGCTAGAGTACAGGGTGGAAAAGGATGTGGCGTATTGTTTTTACTGTCGTTGTTTTGCTCTAAATGACAGTTCACTTCCTGCATTAGTTGAAAATGCATTTACAACAGCTGGGTTTAGTTTTTTGGCATAAAGCTAATAAAAAGTTTAGAGCCCACGAAAAAAATAAATGCCATATATCGAGTATGATTGGGTGGGAAAATTATGTCACTAGCAAACCAGTCGATGCACTGTTGGATAATTCAAAAGAACATGAACTAAGAAAGAAACGCATAGAAAACCTTGAATACATGTCACGGCTTGTCGAAATCGTCCGTTTGTTAGCTAAAAGTGGAAAACCTCTTAGAGGACGTGACGAGTGTGAGGATAGTATAGAGAAAGGTCTTTTCCTAGAAGTTGTTGCTAACTTGCAAAAATGTGACTCTTTTTTTCAAAACTACTTGGAAAAGGTCCCTAAGAACGTGTACTTATCTCAGCAACCTAATTCAAAATGACATACTATCGTCATTTCGAGCAGTGATACTGAAAACTATAAGTGATGATATCAACGGACAGCCTTTGCAGTTATAGCCGATGAAACGTCTGACGTGAGCCATCACGAGCAATTAGCAGTTGTGTTTCGCTACATTCCAAAAGGAAGTGCATATCCTGTTGAACGATTAGTGTCCTTACGGCGATTGATGAATACTGATGCTGAAAGCATATTTAATGCAATAAACTGTGTGCTGTCTGAAGTAGGTGTGCTATGGAAAGATGTGGTTTGTGTGTGCTTTGACGGAGCTTCAGCAATGTCTGGTGAGTTCACCGGAGTACAGGCTAGATGTAAAGAAGTCAATCCGTCCATCATGTATGTTCACTGTTATGCGCATTGTTTAAACCTTGCCTTGGTTAGTGCCTGCGCAAATCACAAAGAAAATCATATTATTTTTGACTTCTTTGGAATAGTACAGATGATTTTTAACTTTATTGAAAGTAGTCCAAAGAGACACGCAGTCTTTGAGAACATCGTCAAACTACAATTAAACTAAAGACTCTTAAATCCCTTTCAGACACTAGATGGGCCTGCCGTTCAGAGGCGGTGTCTGTAATTTATGTTCACTTACATAACATTGTAGAATCCATTGAAGAGTGTATGGAGTCTAGTGCCTGTTCAAAAGTTAATGCCACCGGTAAAGGTATTTTGCTACAGGTGAAATCTTTTATTTTTATTGCATCTTTGCAAATTATGCATCCTGTACTTCAGCTTGCTGTGAAAGTGAGTAAAGCTCTCCAAAGTCCTAAAATAGACCTTTGCCAAGCAGTTGACGATGTTGAAAGCCTAGCTCTTGCTTTGGTAGAAATGAGAAATAGTGAAAAACAGTTTGAAGACATCTTTGTCAAAACAAAGGAAATGTGTAGTTCATTAGATATTGAAATCCCTAATGTTCGGAAAAGAAAAGTATCAGACTTATTAGAAAACACTGGTTGCTCTTCTTCCCATTTCTATGCGCCCACAAAAAAAGAAGAATTGAAATTTTGTACTTACTACCCTGTTTTGGACCGCCTTGTAGAAAATCTGAATACTCGATTTGATCAAGAAACAAAAAAAGTGATCTCAGCTTCAGGAAAATTGATGGCATTAAATCTTAATGACTGTTACAAGTGTGAAAATGAGGACTTTGAAATTCTCGCAAAACAATTCAATGTCAATTCTGCAGAACTAGAGGCAGAATTTAAGCTGTTGAAATCAAAGAAGCATGGGAAAACTGATACAAATTTTCCTCCTAAAAGTGTTCCGGAATGGATAGAATGGTTATCAAAGTTAAAACGAGGCTCAACCTATGAAAACTTAAGTGCTGGTGTTAATAGATTTTGTACAATGCCTGTAACCAGCTGCACAAATGAAAGAGTCTTCTCTAAACTGAGTGTCATGAAATCCAAGGTCAGATCTACAATGAGTCAAGACCGTTTAGAAAACTTGATGATTCCGTTTGTGGAACAAGAACTGGCTACTAACGCAAGAAAATATGATATAATTAACAACTTCAAGAACAGTGTTGCATTCGATCATTGGATGACTCTATAAAGTGACGTGAAACATCATCTTGCAATACTTCATGTTCAAGTGTCGTGTATCACTTTGGTCTTGACTTTGACTTTTTATCAAGTCAAAAAAATAAACTTTAACCTTGTTTATATTGATTTTTTTACAATACACATTGATAAAACTTAGGCTGAAACCACACTGCGCCAAACAATTTGATTCCGATGATGAGTTTTGGGTGCATCCGAACAACAAAATAAGAAATTATAATGATACTATTATACTATTAAATCATTATTATTTGAACTGCGACATTATGAAGATAAGTTTTATAATTATATTCCAAATATTGATTTAATACAGTAAATAAATGCTGCTACCTACTGGCTTACAATAACCTATTCTATTTGACGGCTGGTTCGGCTATTAGTAAAACACGTAATTTATCAAGCAGTAGTTGATTAATTACCAACATATTTTGTAAATTATTTAAATGAAATCGTAAAATTTACTACGACTTTCTAACATTACGACCTAAAAAGTAATTTTAAGTCTAGGCCTAACCTAAAATTATTGTATGTTGCCGTTAAGACAGGTAAAATAAATTAAACATACACACAATAATTTTAGGTTAGGCCTAGACTGATGAAAAAACATTTTATGTTTATTGAATGTATTTGCAATGAATAGACATTTAACTGCACGTGTTTACCACCTTAGCTTTGATGTTATTATTAGTTCTACACATTTATTATAACAACTTTAAACATATGGAAACAGTAAATATTTGTATAAAAAAAAAACTAATAATAAACGGCAATTGAAAGATTAAAATTTAACTTTAAACTTTAGTTTCGCCTTGTAAAATAAATAATAATTATTTATATAAAATACTGTAAATACAGGCTAGAATAGAAGAAAGATGTTTACATCCTTTCAATAGTAAAATGTTTGATTCAAACCGGGGTTCTTCAAACAACATCGGGCGTGACTGGTTACGACTGAGGCAAACAAAACGTTTGACCGTGCCAGTGTGAACGTGTTTCCTCTACTACCGTGCTAATTCCGTCCCCTTGGTTTGCGTTAAACAGCCTGAGTCGGTTTCAAACTGACTCAGGCTGCTTTGTTCGATGCAGTGTGGATTCACCCTTACACTTCTGTGTTCCTACCAATATTGTAGGCCTTCTTTGTATTTACATGTAAATAAAAATTCTAAAAAACACAGTTCTTTTCATTCGTTATCTAAACTAAATAAATAATAAAGAAAAATAATTTATATGGCTGCCAGATAGTATAAAAAAATTTTTAGGCAATCATTTTAAAATATTTCCCGGATCCTCGTATTTTTGTGGATGGTACTTCAAACCCTATGCACACAGAAAGCTATTTTTGGCACCATCACTACTGAAGTCCTGAACACGCCTATGATTACATCCTGTAATTTATTTCTGAGGGGATGGATTAAAGACTATGTTTAGACTGTGCCAATTTTAAAGACTAAACAGGGTGAACATAAAAACTGAATGAATCATGGTTGGTAGAATAAAATACTCCCAGAAACGTCATGGCAGATTCATCTATCATCCTAATTAAACACTTAGATTTGTTTTCGTGTTTGTAATACATAGCCATCAGAATGAAGAAATTTGTTTGAAGTCAGATGCCCTTCATTTTAAGAATTTTGTCTATTTACAAGTTTTTATTATAAACTCTTTACTTACTGTTATTAGAAATAAATTTTTATCCACTAGTCTGAATATTAGATTTTGTTTCTAGGAAAAAACAAACACATGCCTAGATGCAGCAACTTACTCAACAATCTTCAAAGTGGTATAGGAAGGTCCCTCTCAGCTTGTTCTTCAGCATCATCCAACCAATCCCAAAACCAAAATTCTAAACTAAGAAAAGGCTGCACACACAAATCTCGAAGAGGTAACATAAAATGGGGCAATTGTAGTTATTGTTCAGAAAGTAATAAATTTTTGTTACCTTAAAATTAAACTTTGAGTTGAATAAAACTTTTTGTGGAGGCAAGCTGCTCCATTCCTAGCATAATTAGGTCCAGAGTAAAACACAATACAATCATATATTTACAAAATCTCTCGCACGTCACATTCGTTAAACAATTTTTTTACGATTTTATCGTATCTTAGTATTCTTAGGTTCAGTGCAATTTAAATAACATTCTTAAAACTAATTAATAAACAATAAATTAGTTTGTGTGGTTTTTGTTAACTTTTGTTTTGCTTTATTGTCAGATTTCTTTTGAGTTTATTGTTATTTAAATTAGATTTAAGTATGAGGAGCTTAATGTGAGTATTTTTTTATATAATTTAAAATTTATTTTTAGGTGTATTTATGTATTTAATATTTGGTTTTTAATTAACACAGTTTAGATTGAGCATGTAACTAATAATAACAATAATAGTTTATCACATTAAACAAATTAAAGCTACATTCAAATCAACACAACAGACACAGTAATAGAAGCTAGCAGCAGCCACTATTCATTTGTAAATATTTGTAGTGTATCATATCATATATAATGTCCAACTGCGGGGATGCTTGCAGTGGCACACCCAGAGAAGGCGGAGGGGGGGTCTGGATATTTTTTAACAATCAACAACTTAAAACACTGATGTTCATGTTGTTTGGTAAGGTATGAGTAACAGATTTATTTATTTATTGTTAAAATTTATTTTTTAAATTTCATAGTTACATTAACAAATTACTTATATGGTTGCATTGTTAAATGCTTTGTATAACAATACTTATTTTACAAAACAAAATCTAATTTTCGAGATCCTTTGTTCAATAATACTTTGATAACCTGGTCTGGGTCCACTTCAATTTCTCTATGGATATTTAAACTCACAATGCCATTTAGTCTGTTTCTTTGATAGTGTTTCTCAGAAATGTTTTCACTCGTTTCAGGGTAGAAAAACACCTCTCTGCCATACTTTTAGTAACTGGTAATATACACAACAGTTTCAACAGAACAAATAAGTTAGAATAAAATCTAGAGTCACAATGGTTGAGAGCTAATAAAGCTCTGTTGTACCATAGATCATGAATAATAAATAGATCTTGCATCCATACGGGGGTTGTGTGCCGGAAAAAAGGTGTTCGCGAAAATAGTACATGATCGCGCCGCGAGGTAGCGCTAGGGAGAAAGCATTGTAAGCATTGGTGTTTCCAACCAGCTTCCTTCGTTTCCCCAATAGATAGCGCCAAAAAAGTCGAATTTCCAGTGGAACAAAATATTGCATTGGATCGGAGTTCTATTAGGTTATCCAAATACAATGGTTGTACGCAGTTGTATTTGTCTTGCTAAGAAATGAAAAGACTGTCCGAATTTGGGTTATTATATTTTTGTTTAATCGTCCAAGGGGCAGACTGCTCAATTGAGTAGTCTCAGACAACCCAACTTGTATCGAATATTTCACCCACTAAATATTATCAAATCCCAATAAAACAAAAACCATTGGAAAGAAAATGTTTTAAACTTAAATTTTTGTATTTCCAAATTTCTTCTAAAAAGTAAATTTACATATATGTAATCATCGTTGTAAAACTGTAGTTGTCTAAATCAATATTGATGCCGCGCTAGAAAGCATAAGGAAATAACTCAAACTCGTCACTTTTTAAAGGCACATAATCGTTAGACAGACTTGTTTTGAGAAGAAGATAAGGACACCACTGGATTTGTCAAGATTTTAACTTTCTACCACGATCTTCTAATCATTCGTCACTCTTATAGTTTCTTAGATATGAATTTGTCTGTAAACCCTTGCCATTGGACAGTTTTCAAAAAATGAGAAAGCACATTTTGCAATCGATGTATCTATTACAAATCTATATGCGGTATTCGTATAATAATTTTTATATCGATTTGAAGTGCAAGTTCTATAATTTCGTTTAATATAAGAAAAACCTGGTTTAGTGTTCCGAACTATTCGGGTATTTCCGTGAAATATGTACATTTTCAACGACCAAGGTGCGTTAGCCGTTACCTTTTCCTGTCTAGCTGGAACTATATGCTAGTTTGTGAGAATTTTGTTTAGTTGTTGTAATTTACAGGGTGTCTAGCAAATTTCCCATATAAAATTCCCGACTTTTTCCCGACTTTTCCCGAATATTTTGTCGAAACCAAGTTTATATATTCATGGCTTATCAACACTACAAATAAGCTCGTTTGGACTACAAGGGCTGGTTCGCACGAGCGACACGCGGCAATTCGGCAGTTGCGTCCAGCGGAAGCATTTAGTTAAATCAGAGTTAGTATGAGATCGGTGCTCACGAGCAACAGCGTCACCGCCGCGTCCACATGAATCGGCGTCTTGTCGGTACATTAAATTAGATAAAGCAGTTCTAACGCGCAGCGAACGACTGTAGCTCCGTTTAGCAATTGCCGAGGGTGGTGATTTGTTCTGTGAAGTCCAAAATTATTGTTTCCCGGTCGGAAGAATACGACGACCGAATAATATTATTAGCGTTAATTTTTAAAAACGCCGGCATTAAAACGCAATGTTATATACAACAGCGTATTTCCGCGAAAAAATCGATGCCCGAAAACCATTTGTGCCAATTTTATCAACTACCATTGTTCAAATACTATTTAAAATACAATGACTAATGTACGCAAAAGAATACGACGCCCGAATATTAATAGCGTTAATTTTATAAAACGCCGGCATTAAAACGCAATGTAATATACAACAGCGTATTTCCGCGAAAAAAATCGATGCCCGAAAACCATTTGTGCCAATTTTATCAACTACCATTGTTCAAATACTATTTAAAATACAATGACTAATGTACGCAAAAGAATACGACGCCCGAATATTAATAGCGTTAATTATATAAAACGCCGGCATTAAAACGCAATGTAATATACAACAGCGTATTTCCGCGAAAAAATCGATGCCCGAAAAACATTTGTGCCAATTTTATCAACTACCATTGTTCAAATACTATTTAAAATACAATGACTAATGTACGTAAAAGAATACGACGCCCGAATATTAATAGCGTTAATTATATAAAACGCCGGCATTAAAACGCAATGTAATATACAACAGCGTATTTCCGCGAAAAAAATCGATGCCCGAAAACCATTTGTGCCTATTTTATCAACTACCATTGTTCAAATACTATTTAAAATACAATGACGAATGTCCGCAAAGAATACGATGCCTGAATATTATTAGAGCTAATTTTATAAAACAAAACGCAATGTAATATAGGGTACAACAGCGTATGTCCGCGAAAAAAAAACGATGCTCGAATACAATTTATGAAAATTTTATGAACTACTATTGTTGAAATATTATTTAAAATACAATGATGAATGTCCGCAAAGAATGCGACTTCCGAACATTATTAGCGCTAATTTTATAAAACGACGTCATTAAAACTCAATTTAATATAAAACAGCGTGTCAGCGAAAAAACCTATACTCACGAGAACAATAATTTTTTCTTGTTTCTATAAAATACCAGAGTTAAAACTTAATTTAATATACAACCGCTAAGGTCCGCCGAAAAGGTTATATAGATAACACTTGTAAAATTCGGAAAAGCAGAAATTAAATGTCGTTATTTGCAGGAACGAGTAACAAGTAAAACAAAGGCAATTGTCGGGACTCCCACGGAAAACATAAATCACGGGTAACGTAAATCCCGAAAATGTTTTACCCGAACTAAAACAAATATAATTACAGTATTATACTATAGTATACCCTTCCTATCACGTTCACCGTCGACTATAAGATAAACAGAGACACGACAATGAATGTGTTTTACAGAATAAAGGGTTT
>JAGFPH010004941.1:0-13713 GCA_018207615.1 Philaenus spumarius | reverse complement strand
TGTGACTACTGTTTACTTTGTATATTCGAATTTTGTATCATTACAATACTTTAGTTACCGATCTATACAATTTGTAACTTTTCGTCACAGTAGGCACCCTAATTCTATAAATAGACACGTAAGAAACGAATCCATAAGTGGTTGACCTTGAGCCTACTTTACCTTTTATCTGTACAAATAACTAAGCGCATGAATAGTTGAATTCAAATAAAACAAGAAGTGTTTAATTAACAATGATATAAACTAAAGTGAACATCATATCGAGTTTCGGCTATTGACTCTCGATATCGATAAAAAAAAGTATGGGTGGTATCGTAAATCAACCCATCACTGCAATGGGAGTTATTATAGATGGATTTAAAGTTAAAGACGGTGACCTATTTTGAGTACTTGTGCGAGAGAGAATGAAATAGTAGCGAGGGAGGGCACACTACTTCCCCTTCCCCCTCGCACTACCACTTTGTCACTTTCCCGTAATGTGGCAAACTAAACCGGGCACCTTACGCCTAACTGCATAGTTTTTTCTCACCGGCTGGCATTTTTTCTTGACTAATATTTGCTTATTACAAGCCATGTTCCTTACAATGTCCACTCGCGTTATTATTAATTATTGAACGATAATACAATGATTAAGTTAATTATATACAATTACAATAAAACAATGTTAACGGGAATATTAAAAGAATATTGTAACTACAGGTATATAAATCATATTTTATTATAGAAATTAATGTTAATATAATGTTGACCCATTGTTACTTTGTGTAATTAGAAAACAACTCTTTTCACAAAGCCGAGTACTAAAACTGTAGTCTGTTAGAAGATAGTCTCAAATTCACTCGGCCCCACCCCTTCTCTCTTTCCTCCACGTTCTTCAAGGTTTGTCGTCATGAATCATCTCGGTCTTTCATGAAGCTGCTAGCAAGTTGCAACAGTTTTTCAATTTCAAATACTGTAGTTCCAAAACACATTAACGTGACTCAAAACTTCTTTTATTTTCTTGTGATAATTTCATTCTATGGTAATTTAAAAATGTTTAGATTTTTAAAGGTTTGACAACGAAATTCACGGCTTCTTATTCACGGTACACGAAATTCACGGTTGAGTGGGCACCCGGACAGTACAATATGCAATCTGTTTAATATTTATTTCTTAAAGTGTTTAACACGGACATAAAAAATGTGAACTGTTCGAAGCGTTTGTTCGTGTGAACGTATGAACAAATTCACCGTAATGCCATACCTAAAAATATAGTAATTTAACTACTTTGAATTATTTAATCATTGCGCATGCGCCCACAACCACCAACCCGTTGGCATGGTAACGGCCGTCTCGACTTCCAAGAATAATGTACAATAGCCCATATACCTGCTCTGCTTAGCTTCATTTTCATACGCCAAATTGGATTGCTATTAGTTTCGGTTGTGTTGAAAATATTTCAATGTACCTAAAAATTGTTTTAAACAATTTTATGCATTTTCCCGACTTTAAAACAAAATTATATGTTAATTCCCGACTTTTCCCGACTGTTTTTCATTTCTATGTTAATTCCCAATTTTCCCGACTTTCCCGACTGCTAGACACCCTGAATTTAGTAAAATAAGTTTTTGGAATAAACCTATTTAAAATTTTCAAGTATACAGTTCAATTATATTGTTTATTCTCTACAACTTGTTATAATAAAACTTTATTTTTGGGTAAATCATATAATCCTTAATTCCTATTCAAAATGGGTGATCGTGAAATAGTATAAAAAGAAGTTTTCAAACACTGTATTCCAAAACATTATTCTATACCCCTCCCCCCCCAGATAGGAGACAGCCCCCTCCTTGAAAACCTGGATCCGCCCATGCTCTTGACCAGTAATTTCATACATTTTTGGTAATGCTTAAAAAACTAAACACACTTCAAGTCTAATGACATTGTGTTCTTACAACAAACTTAAATATTGTCTTAAGATCTCTTTTTAACTAATGCTCTTTTTCATTATAGAAGGTTCTTGGCCATACAGTATTGAAAATGTAATAATGATCAAGTTTTTTTCTCCTTTTCAGAATTAAAAACTGGACTGAGTGATATGGAAGAAAGAGTACAAACTTTGCAACGCATCGTAAGGTGTGGGCTATCAATAACCTGAAAATTTAAAATAATTTATGAAGCCTGAATTACAAACATAGATAGAATCTTATTAAAATACATTTTTACAGAATTAATTTCAATAGATACAAAGATGTTTCAAGTTTTGAGCAGTTATTAAAAAGACCCATTTTTATTTGATGCATGAACTATGAAACATTGAGACTTTTTTGTAGATTTTATATAATATGCTACTATTTTGTATATATTTATTGTTTATAAAGTCAAAAGCTGTTTGTATTGTTGTCCAAATTTAATAAGAATAACAAAGTTCCATTCTTTTAGAGTAAACAAATATGTTGAGTAGGATAATTTGTTTGTTGTAGAAAGTGGTGAAGAATAATGTAATGGTATTTCAATTCTACGGTAATTATTCTACTAATTTCATTCAGTTAATCAACATCATATACTTAATACAATAAGGTTTTTTTCTGTTACACCCCTTTTTCATCCGTCCAACTTAACCGATTTTTACGATTGTGGTGTCATTTTAAAGCTTAAGATCTAGTGCACCTGCGAATTGTAATTAAAAGGTCATTTCGTTTAGGGCTGCGTCCCTCTAGCCTTTTATTTATTTCTAGAGGGCCTTTTTAAAGGTCCAGTGCTGAAAAACTTGCATTATAACGGTTTTAAATATGATTGCTAACAGCTGATTACCTTCAGATGATTTTTTAACAAAGCCAGATTGTAAGCAAAAATAGATCATCTGCAACTGTTAAGAGAGCTTATGAAAATTATTAATTTTTAAATACACTACTTTAATTTATAAATAATTTTTGTCTAATAATTGAGGTAGATAAATCACTCTTAATGGTAAAGACTATAAAATGGACATATTATAAAAAATATTGTAAATTAGTAGTTTTATTTATCTAAAAATTATCTTAACCCTATATCTAGCAATTAAAAGTAATTGCACTATAATTGCATGGCATAATATGTGGGTTTTTTCAGGTAAAGCGTATAGGCCTAGCCTAAGCTATTTTTATACTATATATTATTTTTATTTTCTTATTGTTATTTTTAGCCTACTATAAACATTTTTTTAAATTTGTATTTTGTTGGACTAAAGAACTTTTAGGTTTGTTTTACTGTAATAGCCTACTTTTCAAATAATGTGTTATTTATATTTTACTTTTGACTAGGCCGAATTTTCTTCTATTTTGGAAACATATTTTATTATAAGTTTTTGTAAACTACAATAACTTGCCTAATCTTCTAATCAAATTATTTCGTACATTTTATAACAGCAGTTATAATAAAGATTAAAAGAACCATTAAGGCTCAGGTCTACACCTTAATAAAAATCTAACCTAAAACAGATAAAAAATATTAAAATGCGCAATTTGCGCACGGGCCCCCTAGTTTATATTAAATAACATACTGTTCATATTAAAACAAAGTATCATTGTTATATAAATATATTTATTTTTTGTATACTCCAACATAACTTCTTCTAACAGATGTAGGTCTGATGTTTATCAGGTCGATTGTTATCGACTCATCAATCTCCTGGATAACACAGATTGGGCTGAAGTTTACATTCAACAATATGCTTCTGTTGCTTTTGATGTTTTTCAATCAATTCTTTAAGGCTTAATTGTTAAAAGTAAAGACGAAATTAAGACAAATTTAACATTAAAAAGGCTAAAAGCCGGGATAATGACACAATTTGTAATTCAATTAAAATTAGGAACCGTTTAGTGAAATGAAAAAATAGAATAAGAGTGTCAAATTTAAACACTTTTTTAAAATTACAATCGTTTAGAATTGTTAATTTGTTGAATTGTAGTTCTAAACTGATAATATTGCAACTATATTAATACTAAAATTCCGTAGTACGTTAATAGTACAGTAAAATAATCATGTTCATTTGCAAATTATAATAATTATTCTACAGGGTATTGCAGCAATGTCTCGATAGCTCATTCTATAGCTAAAAATAAGAAAAAAGTACATATAAACATAGGCCCGAAAATGTTTTGTTTTCCAGATATCCACCATTTTGTTTTTTTTTACAGAATAATTCATATCTAGAGAACGGTTTGACTGATGTTCAATCTTGGCAAGAAGTTTAACCAAACAATGATCTATCTCAAGAAAAATAATCGATTCTATCCAATCATGTGTTTGAAAATTTCCAACCTAATTTACTGAAAAACTTTACGTTTAAAGTTTAACAAAAAATCTCAAGACACCTTTTTTGTAGCCCTTTTGATTCCCTATCGGATGGTGTAACTGTCAAAACAATCGGCTGAAGGATAATAATTGGGAAGTTATGTGTAATAATTGGTTTTTTCAATCCGGCACCTATACCAACACAGTAAACACTGCAATATTGTATGTACATTTACTGTCATTATCTTTAACTAAGCTATTATCCTTAAAATTAATACAAATTAGTAGAAATTAAATACTATATCGGTTAAAATGGAATACAACATACTATATTCAGTAAAACTTTGTTAGGTTGCCGACCATCTACCAGAAGCGCTGATGATAGTCTCAACTTATAACATTAAGTTACATATCTCTTCTTGGTATTATTATCTCTGGCTGTAACTCTAAAGTATCAATTTAACAAGCAAAGTTGTATGTATAAAAAAATGTATTCTTCTTCACCAGTTTAATTACTGCTATTTTTACTGATTCAACTCATATTGAGATATTTATACTTGCATTAACCAAGACCTTTCTTTAAATGAGTTATCAAAAATTGTTTGCAAAAAAGTGCTTGGCTTCTCTAAGGAATAAAATGTTGCAAAAAATTTACAAGCATTTAGATTATTTTAAGAGTTTTTAGATGAACAGAAAGACGAAAAATTGACGTTCAAGACAAGTCCTATTGAATGTTATATTTAATACTAAGTTAAAGTAAATTTATATTATGTTAAAAATTTTACATACCTGGTTATCCCCCTTGCAACTTTTTGATGTAGTTATTCGCTACACGTTTCAGAAACAATTTCACGTTTTATGTCTTATTTTACTCACATGTGAGCACGTCAAAATAAAAGTAAAACATATATAACATATTTCACAACACAAATCATTGCACTCAAATTAAAAAAAAAAAAAACGATTGGCATTAGTCCACGATGTTTCGATACGGTATTAAGGTGAGGGAGAATTATTAAGATTTGGTCTTCAAAATACTCATATTAAAAAAGAAATTTAATTATAAATTACTTAAATATTTATTGATCTTTTAGGAACCATTTGAGAAAAAAAGAACTAAGATATCGCCACTAAAATATGATTTAATTGGTTCTTTCTTAACACGTTCACTGCTGAAAATAAGCCCCATTATGTACCCCACATGCTGAAAATTTTTTTTGGTTTAAACCTTACCTTGATGTCTTTTTGGTTGAACTTAGATGTTATTTGTTGGTTTCCATCTTCAAAACCACTTTTTTTTTATGTTTTAATTTCGGGGGTACCGGTACTCCCTGCGCACGCCGCGCCCGCCCCACCTGACGCACACTTACAAAACGTTATGTTTGTCGACACTTTTCTTTAATAATCACACAAACACTATTATAAATAATTAAGAATGTATATTTACAAAAATTTACAACCCTACCATCCAACCATAATCAAGATTTATTGACGTCTGTGATAATTGTCAAAACAACCGACTACACAAAGTCCCGGCTGTTCTGGACAGTTTATACACTCATACTGAGTGCTTTTTCTGCACATCCGGCATTTCTTTTGTGAGGTTCGATTTGAATTTGGTTTTAATTTGGTTATTTTAGTAATTGTATGGCCAGCAGGCCTGGCGAGAGGACGCGTGGGATTTGGCAAGTCCGGTAGAAGCGAATTTTTCACAGACTCTTGAAACTCTAAAAGTCCCATTTTTCTCCTTCTTTCTAATCTGAAGGTTTCATTGAACAGGTAATGTGCATTCACTAGTAGCATTTGGATGACATGAATAAACATTTTCTTATACCACCTTAGGGTTTTGCGCTCCAAGGGATAGTAGGCCTGCATTTGGTCAGACCGGTCAACGCCTTTCATAAAACCATTGTATTTTACTATAGGCAATGGTTTTTGTGCCTCTTGGTTTCGTTTATTACTTATCGTAACAATATCATTTTCATGTTCGGTTGAAATATATTGAACAACCCTTTTATCTTTCCACTTCCCAACCATTACACCTTCACCATACATAGCGATTGTCTCCCCAGTACGAAGTTTTGTGTTTTTGACTATTTCCGGTACGTGTTTTCTGTCCAACCTCAAAGTCCCAGTGCAATATGTGTCTTTGGCGAGAAGTTGTGTTGCAAGGGGTATGCTGTTATAATAATTGTCCATATAAAGACTGTGTCCACAGTTTAATTTTCCCTGCATAAGGTTCAAAACAACATTAGCCGCATGGCCCTTTCCCCCCAAGTCGTCCAAAACACCGCAGTAAATAAGGAATTTTAGCATCAAACCATGTGGGTCACACAAAACATAGAGTTTGATACCATACTTGTGCCTTTTCCCCTTTATATACTGTCTAAAGTATAATCGGCCACGCCATAACACCATGCCTTCATCAATACACAAGTTTTGTTGGGGGTAGTACACTTCAGTCATTTTATTATTGAAGTAATCGATCAAATACCTAACTTTACCCAAACGGTCGTTTACATTTGTTGAAGCAAAATGTATACAGCGAAGTATCAATAAAAACCGATCCCTACTCATAAATTTACCATAGGTGGGAGTAAATGTTTTTGTTGTCCTCCAATAGTCCTGTAACCTTGGTTTTGGATCCAAACCCATGTCTAGCAATAATCCCAAAAATATTTTAAATTCCTCAACAGTCAAATCTTTCCACCTAGAAATACGTGATTTAGGAGTTGTAGTAGGTCCACAAAGCACTTCCATCGCATACGCGTTAGTTTTACTCACAATCCCTTCCAAAAAAATATTGTCCACTAAAAGAAGGAAAAAATCTATAGGCTTTGTGCCAGGGCATGGGACACGGAGCTCTTCTGTTTTTGTAAACGGAATTCGTCTCAGTCCATTAGTATTTGAAGCCCATACAATGGGATTACTGTCATAGTCCTGGTTATCGTCAAAATCCGAGTTATAATCCTGGTCATCAGTAGCATTACTTTCCACTTCATCATCAGAATTAATACTATCGCCTTGATTACTTGGTCCAGGATGGAGATCCATTGCACTATATTCGTATATGTAATAGAACAAAAAAGTCAAAACATTACAAGAAACTAATAAATGGCGGGATACGCGAAGCTAACTATACATACACACGCACAAATTGAAACAAAGGACTAATAAATAGAGGGGTGCGCGAACTTAAAAATATGCGCAGAAAGACCTGTAAAAATCAGGCGGGACGCGCGAACTTAAAACTACACACAATTTATACTCTCCAGTTAGATGTCGAACAAACACACCATAAACTTAAGTTAACTATACAATCAAATACACACGCAAAAATTGAAACAAAGGACTAATAAATAGAGGGGTTCGCGAACTTAAAAATACGCGTAGAAAAAGAGCTGTAAAAATCAGGCGGGACGTGCGAACTTAAAACTACACACAATTTATGCTCTCCAGTTAGTTGTTTAATAAACACACTTAACATAAACTTGCTTCTTGCAGAGTCAAGGACACACTAAAAAGAAAAGCATTGACAATACGGCGGGGGGACCGGTACTCCTTGCGCATGCGAATAGACACCGCTGGACGTACCGGTACCCCCGCCGCAGTGAACGTGTTAACTATTTATACAACTAACAAATTATTTATGAACTGCTGATGTTTAAATAATAAATTTTATAGATTTTTGATCGAATGTTAAGAAAAAAACGCTTGACAATAAAAAAACTTTTAAAGTTCATGTTCTATCTGAATATAAAACAAATTATATTTCTGTGTGTGTTTTGGGAACTTTTTTTTTAAATTTAACCTTTTTGATGTTTTTTTTTTGTAGTCTTGCCCATGATAACTATATAAATATTTATACATAAACACAAATAATAACAGCTAGTAAATAAAAAAGCAATAAGAAGTCTGAGGTGACTAGTGTTTTATTAAAACCTCAACAAATAATGTTCAATAATTAATAAACCTACTTTATATTACATTAATTACAGAATACCTAAGTATATTATATTTAGAAATAAAAAGATTTTTTTAACAATAGTTAGTATAAAGGAGCAAAAAAATATCACTATTATAACTTCTAAATATAAATATACATTATCGATACTTATAATAATCGTTTTCACTAAAAACATCATTTTTCAAATATGAAACAGCGGTAAATATAATTCCTCTCTGCTCTGGCCAGTTATTATTAATAAATATAGGTGGATTTACATTATTTACATTGATATTCTGGGGTGTCGAAATAGGAGAGTTTTCAGGCGGAGGCTGATCTTTTGGTGTAGAAGATTTCCACGGTATCCTCACTACTTTACCTTCTAAATCAGAAACTGTGCGTAACAATTCTCTTATCTGAGCATCTTGTCGTTCAGCTTGGAAATATAGTTCTTGAATTGTATAAGTTAGTGTACTGATTTCCTCTTGACGAGCTGCTTCTTTTGCTGTTTCTTTACGCACCTGCCTAGCATATTCTGCATACAGTATACCTGCGGCTATTATGAAGATTATTCCTTCTCCCAACAGATTTGCACCCAACTCTATTGCCATGGTCTCGTTCAAAGAAGGAACTGTGACAGGTTTACCCAAATTCATAATCCACATTTTCATCTTCACCTCACACCAATTGTAAACTGTAACATGAAATTTAAACTAGATCAACTATCTGATTTTTAAAATTCACAATCATAAATAAGAAAATTAACAAGTTTACGGAACATCTTAAAAACCAATTTTATGTCAAAGGACAATCAGAATAGTAATAAAATACTAACAAAAATGTCAATTACCAATACAGTTTTAATAAACGAAAGCATCAACTTTCATTCCTCAAGAAATAAAATTTTTAACACGTTAATAATTGTAATAAGTTTAACCCTAGAGTAGTGTCATGCTTTTTGCTTCATTGGTGTCATAGGTCTGTGAGACCGATTTACATGTTTTTAAAAAAAACAATTCTGTAAATATCACCAAACTTTAATAAAATGACATATATCGTAAATATGGTTCTTCTCCTACATTTTCAGATAGGCTATATGACGGAGATACATTGACAATTATGATTTAAAATTCAAACACTTTTACTTTACAAATTTCAAAACTAATGCTACTATTTAATTTTTTTATTTGGAAAAAGCGTAAATTTGGCAAAAAAAGTAGTTATGAAGACAAGAGTCAAATCTGAAAACCCAAATAATAAAATAAAACATGTATAAAATTGTTGCGCATGGACACTTTCAAAGATTCTTAAAATTTGTGTGTGGTGTCTTTGGTCTAGGAGTCCGATTTGTTGACTCTCAGACTGATGACACTACTATAGGGTTAAGACAAGTTTAATCCCAAATTCAAACATTAAAAATTCCTTATTGGTTGAAACATGCTTATACAGGTAGAAAATTAATTTGGTACGTAGGAAATTAATTAGGAAATCAAAACATACATAATTAACATAATTTTGACTGGACTAGATTAGGCTGAGTATCGTTTAATTTTATACTAATTCTTTTTTTACATTAGTAGGATACAATTTTGTTTAAGAAAATTATTTAGTTACTTTTACTAATTTGGCTAATAATAACTTAGCATTTTCTCTTCCTTTAAAGTTAAATTTCAATACCGTATCTGAATTGTAGCTTATTTTTTAATAACTTCTAAGGATTAGCATTGATATCTTTGAATAGTAATACTATCACTACTAAAGGAACACTGAGAAAGGATTGTTAACATGCATTTGATAACATATCCTTTTGTATTAAAATTGTTTTAAATACTTTACTGGTGTTTTTCAGTACATTAAGATGGATTCAAGGGTTTAAATTTATCGAGTTAAGTATATCATATTTATACGAGGGAAAATTTGAGGTAATCAATGCCATGCAAGTTACAATGTAGAAAAGTATTACGTGTGCCCAGAGAGGGAGTATGGTGCACAGTGCACCATACAAATTTGAAGGAGAGCATAATTATTTTTGTAGGCTATACAAATTTTGGAAAGGCCAACTTTTCCTGAGGGAAAAAGATTTATTGACCCACTGAATGAAAATACAGAAAAGTTTCAAACTACATCGAAGCTTCAAAAAGTTTTTTTAATATTTAATTTTCTTTCTCAGATTATAATTTCTCAATGAAATCCAATTTTGATTTATTAACACTATAGCTTCGGGTTGGTTCTAGATTGCAACAGAATATCTCCATAATTCCGTGGTATTAAGTGTGCAGTGGCAATCATGTCTGTCATTCAGGGCTCTGTGGCAGTGGTATTATAGTTACTATGTGATAGGCGATGATAACCGCCCAGGTTTTCGCCTTTAAAAAAAAAGTTACTATGTGATAGGCAATGATAACCGCCCAGGTTTTTCACCTTTAAAAAAAAAGTTACTATGTGTTACTATGTGATAGGCGATGATAACCGCCCAGGTTTTTCGCCTTTAAAAAAAAAGTTACTATGTGTTACTATGTGATAGGCAATGATAACCGCCCAGGTTTTTCACCTTTAAAAAAAAAAGTTACTATGTGTTACCCTAGTTGTTTTAAGTGTTAGTTACCGGCTGTATTCATCTTCTTTAAATGTCTATTTCAGATTATAATAATTTACTAACCATTTTTAATACAGTCAAACTCCGGTTAACCGCACTAAAGGGGGGAGGGAACCATTTCAGATAAAAATTTTTTCTGTTAAACCATGAACATCTAACACTACAGTTTTGAAGGTCAAACAAAAATTCAAAAAATCTCTTTGTAGGCTACACTTATGTTCTTCAATTAAGTTAAAACTAGGGGCTCTGCCCCTGGACGCTTCGCGTCCCAACCCCGCCTCAGATGGCTGCTTCGCTTTGCTTGCAGTTGGAAAACTCGCTAATCTTTGGCTCGTTTGTACCTGGGTGACCGAGCATCGCTCAGTATTCTTAACATCTGGATTGTATCTATAATGTAGGCCTAATATTCGAATAGTTAGTGACTTTAAAGGAGGTATAAAAAGAAGTTGTATCTGTTAACCTTCAAGTGACTTGAAAGGTGGTATAAAAAGAAGTATTTAAAGTAATAGGATTACATTTTAAGATTACAGTACATCAGTATACAGTATAGGCCTACTGTACTTAATAGTTTGTTGCATATGAATTACTCATTCAAAAAACTCAGTCATTTTTGTTTGTTTCTTGCATCCCTCCAAAAGTTTTCGAGCAGCGATGTCCCACCATCTTTTCATTAGGAGAAGGATGTCAGCCAGCATTGACTCACTAAACAAACGTGTGAAAAGAAATACAGTACAGTAGTTTGTTTATTTCGCAGTTTGATTCTGAGGAAGAAGAAAATAGGCGGCCCAACGTCAAAGGAAAGGGGGACTTCTAATATTTTTCAAGTTATGAGAAAACGTAATTTTACTTAATGTCTCACTTTTTTTAAAGCTGCTACTTAATGTCTAACAGTTGTAGAAAAAGGTACTAATTTTGATAAAAAAAAAAAAATTAAATATTGTTCATACAATAGGGCTATTATTTTTGGATTTCCTATTTTCAGAGGGTTTCGCATAAACCGGGTTTCGGTTGACCCGAGTTTGGTTAATTGGGGTTTTACTGTAGTAGATTTCTTTAAAGAATATGTAAACAACTGTGCTTTGTAGTTGTAGAGTCATCTGTGGAAGTTTGGTATGATTTAAGTTTTAATTAAAATGCCGATAAGAACGAAAACATTGTATAAAGACAAACATGTTTAAAACTAATATGAAACACTGTAAAAGAATGTACAGAAATGCAGTTCGGAAATGCTAAGTATATAAAGGACAAGGAACCATCAATGATATCAAATACGAGGTAAAATATAATTAAAATATTTACAAGCGAAGAAACCAAAAGGAGCCAGCTATCCACTGAGATGTTGAATTAATTAAAATTGTTGAATGTCAATCTCAATGGCAAAATCTTGATGGAGATAGAAACATAAATGAATTCTGGAAGGGATTTTAAAAGGTCTCGGTTCTTCTTAAGTGACCAAAAGCATTTTATGGTTGATGCTACTCACATAGGATTGTTCTGGTTGTTGAGAAATTTATGGATACAGTAGAGCGTCGAAAATCCGAACTAATTGGGACCGAGGGGGGTTCGGATTATCAATTTGTTCGGATTTTTGAAAACAACCAAGAAAAAGCCATTTAGTCGATATATTCCCTTTAATCGATTAACGTGGTTTAACAGTACAAGCGGTAATGTAATTACAATACAGACTACTTACATATTATGATTTAGATGAACCTGCACGTACACAGTAGGGCCAACATGATTACACATGTAACTCTCAATTACAGTACAGTATATAATTAAAATTCTTGTACATTGTAGTTAACACAAACGAAAAATAAAAAAAATACTGTATAGTACACTACTGTATGTACGACACACTGTTATAATGATTACACAACGAGAAATGAATAAACTTTCTGTATGTTTACTGCTAGCGCTAAAGCAGCTTATTAACGTGACAGTGAAAATACTGACAGAGGGCGTGTGAGAGCAGGTATTAAGAAGTGTTTAAAAAGAGATAATAATGTCAAACTGCGATGAAGATTTTTGGAAAATTTTTAACGACGCAATAATTGGAATTTACGAAAACGAAATTTTTGCAGGGTCTGCCTCAGAACGTGTTCGGATTTTTGACGTTTCGGATTATTGACGTTCGAATTATCGACGCTCTACTGTAATTGTACTGAGAGTTCAGACGATAAGATGGTCCAGTAAGAATGATGCATTGAGAACAGTTTTGAGCAGTTATAATACACCTTCTTGACCATTTTAGATACCCTATCCAAAAAGACTAATGACACCAGAGTAACGAAAATGGATTAACAAAATAAAGTTAATGGTGTTTGTTGTTATAGAGGTAAAGCAAGTAGTATCCATATTATCATTCAAGATGAATCCAATCTGCCTTTGAATATAGATAGAAGATAGATTTCTGGTAGAATTTCTATTAATGATCAAAGAAATTACTTGTTTTCACCCAAAGGAATCTTGAAGTTAGCTAACGGCTTAGACGAAAGAGAGACTCTAAACCAATCACCAATTGACAACTTTGCAACTATATGATTTAGACAACTGCCTATTAAACACTGATTTGAAACCTTTTACTTTCTCACTATACTATAGTATACAGAAAGTATAGTGATCGCAAAAAAAAATCAATGTTGGGATTTTTGTGGAAATATCCGTTTTTACAAAAATGTCTGTATGGATACAAAGAGCTAGAGAGAAAACTATTATATCGATTTTGAACAAATTTGCACCAAACATGTCAATTAGGCCTGTATGGATGCACAAAAAAAGTTTTGAAAATTTTTGAAAAACATCCCTCTTTTTGGACAAAAAATCAGTTATTTTTTTATTAAAAAAACCGCTCGAACGATTTTGATAAAATTTGGCTTATTTGTAGCCCTTAATGTACCCTACCATATGCAAAAAA
>JAGFPH010004940.1:89039-102399 GCA_018207615.1 Philaenus spumarius | reverse complement strand
TAAATGTTCAACACTTTTATTGCTTGAAACTTAATTTTCAAAATTTTGTAACGGAAGGTTACAAGAAATAAAAACCTTTCTAAGTATAATGTGTAAAAAAAATGAGGTTCGGTAAAAATTTCAAAAAATAAAAAAATTATGTTTTTAAATCAAAAATAAAATGCTATATGTGGATTATTCAACAATTATTAATATCTCTCCTTCATCTCTTTCATTTATTCACCTTAACACCAAAAGTCGTCGCTCATATAATACCTTAAATCATTAAAACACCTCTTAGGCCTATTGCCTTACTTCAATAATAAAATCACCATTTGCCTAAACTCTCCACATCATATCTCACCTAACTTCAACGTAGAATAATACCTTATGCTCCACCTTACTTTGACTCACCTTACTTTCAAAACCTTAAAATCACCTTCACTTAACTCCCATAATAATAATAAAAAAAATAATAATCATAGTACTTGTAATAATCCACATATAACCTCACTTATGCTCTGTTAGCATATATCTATTCATAATTATCAATTACTGTAAAAACATTTATTAATTAATTTAATTTTCTCAGGGGTGGAAACCTGGCTGTTAGAGTACAAGCTAGTTGGATGTTCGTGGCTGTATAAAGAAATTCAAGACATTGTGGCAACAACCATTTGTTTACTCAAACATGATTAGAAATGAATATTTACAACAACAAAAAATATCAACGTCATCAAACAATTATACAAACAAATCAATTAACTATTTACAATTATACAAAGTTTGGTCAACCCTAGTTCAAGATATGACGCAATAGAAATCAAAAGAAGTTACTTTTTAAAATAATTGAAATTTTTATATCTGCAGACTAAAAAATGTGTCCTATGGCCATTATTACTTACTGCGTTACTCGTTGCACTGTTTTTTACCTAGGATTTTTCGTTGTTAACACAATTTACACAAAGTATCTTGAAGCCTATTGCGCGTTATTTTTGTCGAAGCACATGGTCAAGTTATAAGTCCAAATATCACTTGATTTACACCATCGATTTTAATTCTTAAGCTTACACCAACTCCAAAGTATCTTCTCTTTACTTTATGACAACATTTGTCGCCATCTCGAAGAAAAAACTACATTTTTCATGAATTCTTCATCACCGGCCTTTAACAACACACACTGACTGTTACGCCATCTTGTTAGTTCTTTTTTCGTTCCACAACGTTTTCTAACGTTGCCCATTGCTTCGTTTCGTGCAATTTGTCACGTAGTCAATTGGTGCCAAGCCTTCTGTATTGGAATTGCTTCCACGCTCATCATATATGGAGTTTCTTACTATTCTTGTATCTTGATACATATGCTGAAATTGTGTCATACTTTGTTATTGTTTTTATATTGTTAAACTGTTTATAATTTAACCATTGTTTGTCTTTATAAACTGTTTCTTTACACCGTTCACCTCAAACGCACTACTCGTTGAAGAAAAATCTCTTATACAGTTTTCACACTTTACATACGTTCATATATTAATATATTTTTTAAGTCTGCTTTTATATTACCTACTTTTACAGTCTGCTTGTATTTTCTATTTATTTATTAAAAAAAAATGATTCTACTGTAATTATTTTGCGTCATTAAGAAATTTATATATATATAAAAATTATAAATGGTTTTCATTATATAAGTATTGCGTCATTTTATTTATTTGGACCAAACCTCTGTGCTTTTAGACACTATAGGAAACTGCTGATCTATTTTTTATCGTGTAGTTTCTCTGTTACATGGCTGTTAGTGTTACAATTTGCACTATATCCTTAAGGAATACCATTCCTAAATTCACGCTTTTGTGAATTATACAAACCACTTATTCATACATTCTTCAATATCAAGGAATTATAGTATGGAGCGTATAGTCTTATTAAACAATGAGCACATATTATAATCATGTAATCAAAGAATCATTCTGTTAAGAGTAACATAAGATGATTTTTTGCCTGACAGCTTCGGTAGCTGAAACTGGACACCCTTATCTTGGCTGTTACAAAGATTCTGAGTTCAAAAGAAAGCTTGAAGGTCAATTTAAGGATTTTGGTCAAAACAACACTCCGCAAAAATGTGTCGACTTCTGTAGTGAAGGAGGATATAAGTATGCAGGCATGCAATACAGGTGAGGAGTTATTAAATATAGTGCAGTTTGCCTACATTAAGGTGTTTCATCGATTGTTCATTTTTCTGTAAAAGGTGTAATACAGTAAGTTAATTTATAACCGCTACATCATTGAGAATGTGCTTGTAAATAGTCTGAGTGATTATTACTTTTGTAACAAAATCTTTGAACAGTTTGATGCTTTGTAACAAGTATTGATGCAGTTCTATTGTATTTGTGAAGCTAAGTGCAATCAATAATGACAAAACAGTGATACAGCATAGTTTTAAATTAAGTGTGATGTAAATTGTTAAGTTTAAAATATTTTTGAATATACAGGAAATATTATTTTAATTTTGTTAAATTTAATGATGTGTTCCAAGAAGTAAATTATTGACTAATAATAAATAGTTTTTTTAATTGTTTAATAAATATAGTTTATATAAATCTGGGCAAGCACCCGGTAGCCAGTTCAACAAGACAGTTTTAGTTAGTGAAATAATACAATAAAGTAATATAAAAATAACCTTTAACATAAAAATACAAAGGTTTTATGCAATATTTAAATGAGGTGTATATATTTTATCAGTAACACAATATATGTACAGCTCTCATATTCCATTCTCTGTCAATAAAAAGTTTTCATGAAATCCTAACACTATAATATATAATTGATTGATATAATATATAAAAAATTAGGTTTAAAATAAATATTGTACAAAAGAAATGGATCAGAAATGGAGACAAGTTTTGTTCCAATTAGGTCCAAAAATCTAATTCTAAAGAAACCGTTTAAAAATTAATGATCCAAATTTTTAGTTTTTAAAACTAACATTTATACCTAAACAAGTCAGAAACTTTAAACTTGAAACCTGGAAGTTTGGGCCCAGATAAATTTATTTCATAAAGGGTTTCTTTCCACTGCCTTTTAGATTACCTTAGAGTTTCAAAGAAACAAATTTGGCCCCACGTTTTACCTGTAAACGTTATAAGTAATGAAATATGCAATGACAATTTACTAAAAATTTTTCATTTTTTCAATAATACATGATTTTTATTACAAAGAAAAAACACTCAATGCATAGTTTACGGCACTCAGACAACAATGTGATTATTTTATCTCAATCCGATAAGTAGTTGAGTTAAATTTTCTTTTGAGATTTTCTTGTTGTTTTTGCAGTAGAATACAAACCACATGTCAAGTTTTCAACTTGTCTGGAAGTAGTCATCAATTTTTATGAGTGAGTAATAAATGTGTAATTAATTGTATTATATTCCTCATTTTGTTTTTGGCATCCATTTTTTGTTTATGAGGTTAGACCTAAGTGTTTAAAAATATCTTTATGTAACATCAGTATATATTATAAATAACTTCATGCCTAAGCAATTATCAATATTAACAACTTCGAATAAAATAAAGAGAAAGTAAATAATTTTGTATTTGTTTGAGAAAGAAGTGAAATATTTTATGTGAGCCTCAACTTTTCAGAAGTATTAGTACTCATGTTCAGTACTCCATGTCTATGTAAAGATCACCAAAATGAAAAAGGGAACAGCTTAGAAAATGAACAATTTGAGTGATTATTTATTTTAAGGTAAAGTGTTTCTTACTTTATTTATTTTCACTCTTGAAATCCTTGCTTTTACTTATGATGATGTTTGGCAGCCAGATTGGTAGATAGACTGAAGGAGACAATAATTGAAAGATAAATCACAAAAAGTACGGCTCTCAGTAAATGAAAGAACACCATGATCACACCTAGGAACAGGTGTGAACAGGGATTAGTGCCCATCCCCCCCAAAGCCTATGGCGCTAATCCCCCCCAAAACCTGTCTGTGGGTTCCCTCTCCCAAATAAAGTAGACATTTTATGCCACTTTAGCAAAAAAAAAAAAACTTAATTACGCATAATTGTTTTTTTTCTTTTCTTAAAAGTGTTATTTTATTCTCTGAAAACAACCCATTAGGTAACTTAAAGTTTACAGTTAAATCCAATAACTTATTAAAGTTTTTCATAAAAATATGTTTATGGAAAAAAGCAGGCTCTACGTAATTTATAAAATAATACAAATACACGAATTCAGTAAGATTTATTAACAAAAACAACACATTACTACTTTTGAAAGTAGCAGAAGACAACATAATATTAAATAAGTTCTTTAACCCTTTTAAGGCCAGGCAAAAAAATAACATTCTTTCCTAAAAGAGCTAGTGATTAAACAGCACTTGTAAGCCAGAAAGGCCAGATGAAAATGGGCGTTTTGTCAAGTTGTTATAAAAATTAGTGTAACTGATCTAAAAATACTACTACAGTTGTACTTTTAACTTTATTTTACTTGTAAGATTATGGACTATAGATCTAATTCAAAATAAAAAATAAAAAAATAAAATTTACAAATTTTTTGGGGATTAATAAATTTTTTTATTATTATTATTTTTTTTTTTTACTTTAGAGTCTAAGTACCTGGGCGACCGAGCATTACTCGGTATTTTTGTTAATTGTGTTTTTTTTTATAGGAAAATGTATGTAAATACAAATCAGGTAAGTACTGTTTTGTAGGCCTACTCATAACTCGCGAAATATTAGCACGGGTCAGCTGATTTCAGGCTTAAAACAATTATAACCTTTAAGACAAAAAAAAAAAAAAAAAAATTTATAGGAGACAGCTGATGGAAATATTATAGGAAACAGCTGATGTTTGTCATATGTATCCTATTGATTTTAAATTACATAACCCCAATGTTAAAAATTTTCAATTTTCAAATGAGTTTTTCAGAAAAATACGAGTTTTCCTGAGGTAGTGGTTTTCACCAATCGATTTTTTAGTCCCAAAAGCCTCTAATCCCAAAGTTTCAGCAAAATCCTTCCGCTGGATCTCGAGATTGCTCGTACAAACACACAAACAAACAGACATTGCTCGTATTAGAGTATAGGATAGGTAAAACTAAAAAAAATATTATAGAGTTTAAATAGTTCTTTTCTAATACATTGATTTATTCTGTTCAAATACTGAAAATTTCAAGAGAATATCTTAATAAATACTTTGTCTGGTCTATATAAACAAAAAATGTTTGTGGGCGTAATTTGGGCCTAGCTTATTCACTTCATCAGTAAAATTTGCATTTGTTTCTTGAACTTCTCTAATCAATGTATCTTCACTAATTGGTGAAACACAACGCCGTTTTTTACTCATAATGAATAAAACAAACACTAAACTATAAAAAACTACAAAAACAACTACTAAGTCACTAAACACACAAAAAATATAACCTTATAAATACTTGCACAGACGTAAACAATGAACAAGCAATTACTAGTAACAAGCAATTTGATTCTTTCCTTTTCACTACAAACAAAATTTAATTAAAATAGTAAAAAAAATAAGTGTGTAATCACTAAAAGAATAACAAGCCGATATATCGGCTCGCGGCCGTTTTAGCGTTGTATTTGTTGAGCCGATATTTCGGCTCGTGGCCGTTTTCAGAAGTATTTTTGTAAGCCGATATATCGGCTCATGGCCGTCAAAGGGTTAACCTCTAATGCTTGGTGAAAAAGAAATCCTTGTTATTGGTGGTAATCGTATGTAATGTAACATGTAAAAGTATTAAACTAGTTATTCGAATTTAAAAAAAAAAAGTAAAATATAGTTGAAAAATACAAAAATAAATTTACATTCATTGATAATAATTAAGAAAATGTTGTAAGAAAATAACAATAAAAAACTACAATACATTTTGAAGACCAGTAGTAGGTACTTAACCGATTTGGAAGAATACAAAAACATAATAGAAATAAATGATATTTCATGCAACACAAAATTAAGTGAGAATAAAATTGTTTTAATATTATTTTGATAAAATTAGACTTTGATTGAAAAGTAGTTACAAAGTGTAAGTATTGGGGTAAACACGAATACCCTAAATTAAGATTTTTAAATAAATAACAAACCATAACTAATAATAATTAATAATATCAAATACATTTAAAAAGAACTTAATGGAATAAAACTAACAGGCCAGACGCGTTAGATGTAAAGGTACGTTGCGATAATAGCGGGCGCCTGCTTTGCATTGTTCAAAATGGACTTGTAATGAACGGGCGACTGGTAGAATAATCGCTTCAATAACAACAACAGTCTGACGGCAATCATCGCAGAGCTATGCTCGCACCAGTCGCTTCAATCACAACATACCTTCACCCGATAGCAAATGGAAGTCAAAACGGACGTACCAGGTCAAATTTCATCGAACAATATATCACTGAACGAAATCATGAGATGTCACAAAACATTTCAAATGTGATCTTTCAAAATTTCAAATGGTCCAATCAAAGAAAAACGAACACATCTACAAAGACGCAAGACAACACCCAAATAAAATAAAAAACGAAAACAAACACTGAAATGGAGAGGAAAGTGAAAATACCCTTAGATCAACCATCCCAATATCACGGTTTACCATCTGAAGATACACATACTTTTATATAAAGATAAGAAGTGCCTTCAAGAGCTTACGGATGGACAGCCAAATCACAAATCGATCTATTAATTACATACCGTAACGTCAAAGACAACCAAATAATAGCACATGTAATACAGGGTTTAAGACCTGAAATTTGGGAACATATAATAACAATGGAGAATTGAACACTAGACCAAAGAATCTAAGGAAAATTGAAAAAATCTAAAAAAAGAAACCTAAATCACCAAAAAATACTTAAGAATTATGGAAAACCACAATAGCACGGGAACTAGACAATTTGAAACCATTAAAACCATGACAGAGCAACTTACAGAAATTGTACACACATTAGGGTTTAATATACAACAGAAAAGTTATAAAACAAACACATTTAAAATAAACGGTACCAGAAACTGGCACATACTTTCTCACAAACATATTTAAATTATTAAACAGATTCACAGTTTCTTCATTTTTGTAGGAGGGGTAGGAGAGGTGATTTTAAACTAGGAGATTAACTAATAAATATTATTATTATTATTAGCTAGAGATAAAACTATTCGATCGATTTCGAACGAATTTGCACCAAACACGTCAATTAGGCATGTATAGATGCACG
The DNA here is from genome assembly GCA_018207615.1 of Philaenus spumarius. Taxonomy (NCBI): domain Eukaryota; kingdom Metazoa; phylum Arthropoda; class Insecta; order Hemiptera; family Aphrophoridae; genus Philaenus; species Philaenus spumarius. Next base: position 95,193 of record JAGFPH010004940.1, on the reverse strand, counting down.
AAAAAAGGTTTTGAAAAACAACCCCCTTTTTGGCCAAACAACCTCTAAAAATCAGTTATTATTATTATTATTAGCTAAACAAGAATTTTTAGAAAGATACGGTTTTCTACATGTGGTAGGGTACATTAAGGGCTGCAAATAAGCCAAATTTGATCAAAATTGTTAGAGCCGTTTTTTTATAAAACAAAATAATACCCTAACTGATTTTTTTGTGGTTTTTGGCCAAAAAGGGGGTTGTTTTTCAAAATTGTTCAAACCCGTTTTTCGTGCATCTATACAGGCCTAATTGACGTGTTTGGTGCAAATTTGTTCGAAATCGATCGAATAGTTTTCGCTCTAGCTTTGTATACATACAAACATTTTGTAAAAACCACTTTTTTGGACTCAAGGGTCGAAAAATGAATATAAGACCAACACTGTTCAAAACAATGTAGGACAAAACTACACAATGTGTAAAATAAAAAAATAATAATACACCGAACAGATTTTTCTTTCGAAAATACAACTGCAATATATGTAAAATGGACAACCATACAAATGAAGAAAGTGATTTCCATCCAAAAAGAAACAAGCAATGCATAAGTCAATAAAACTGTTTTGTATTAAAAATTAGTTAAAAAAAAGTGAATAGTAATACTACTTTCAATGGATTTGTTTATTTATGATTTGAACAGAAGTTTTTTTCTTTCATTAGACGACAAGACAAACTTGTTCACTCACTTCCGCTCATTTAAAAATTATGAATTTGTAATCGTTTTAAAGCTAACTAAACGTAGTTTGTAACGATGTAAATTTGATATTGAAGTTAGAAAATAGTCAACCTTTAACCCTATTTGAATTTAGACAAATATTTATAATAATATGCAAATTATTTCTAATAATAACTTTTTCTACACTATATTTATGTGTAGTGGGAAAGTTTTTTTACTATTTATTTCACTTCATTTTCGAAATCACCAATCTAAAGAGCATAAAATTAAGGTAATTCGGTATAGTAAATTTATTTGTATCGTTAAACTCATACTGTTGGAAAGCACGTTTCATACAGAAACCAAAAATGTACACTTTGTAAGACATTTGTTGATGATTTATGCGCAAACGGAGTTTGGGCGAAAGGCTGCATTTTTAATTCGAGCCGTGATGTCATCTGATGAAATGCGCTGAGCCCGTCCAAAACTCGTCTTTCTGAGTAGCACCCTTTATCTACTTACACCGTTTTACACCATGGTTTTGGGACTGTTGTGAGGGGGAGGGCAGTTGTTTGCAGAATGACCTTGGCAGGCTCTCAATGCTGTAAATGTCTGTACAGTAATATGCTACGTTTACACCACACGCGGCACCCTCTATCGGCTCGTCTCTACACTGCACTACAAGCAGTAGTAGTCGAATTGCCTGGCTGTCAATAATACGGCACTTTCACACAAATAATTGGAGATTTTTAACACATAGAAACAACAGATTATCTCCTAATTTCTTAGGGAGAATCGTCAAATTTTCATATTTTATATTGATTTTAATCAGGAACATATGAAAATTCCCCCCCAAACTGTGAAAAACACCCCAAAAATTTATTCCCCCCCAAAAATTCTGATGGCGCAAGTTGCGCCATCAAACCATGCTGTGGGCACCCCTGCCTAGGAAGCAGCAAAGGTTTTAAAATGTCTTAAAGTACAAGTGTATAACCAACATTTTGAAAATGTCAGAGTTTAAGTATTTGGGAGCTTAGTTGACAGAAAGAAATGCTCACAGAAATAAAGATTTATAAAACAATATTAAAACCTACTGTTAGGTAAGGTGCAGAAACTTGGGCTTTGAAGTACAGATCCAATTTATATATGGGAATGAAAAATATTAAGAATGATCTTTGGGCCAGTCTGCGAGGGTTGTGCGTAAAGGATGAGAACTATCTTAGAAGAACTGGCAAATATGTGTAAAGAACCCAAGATTGTGAACCCATAAAAGTGGTGAGGTTGAGATGGTTGGGACATGTGGCAAGAATGGAGGACAGTGAAAAGGGTTTATTATTAAGTATTAATTCAAGCCAGAGAGAAGAAGGAGAGCTAGCGGACTTCTAATGAGCACAGAAGGAGGATTGAAGAGGGAAGGAGGGCTCTAGGTATAAGGAGATGGAGGACACTTGATAGTGACAACAGAGTGCAGGCTAAAACTAACTCTGGGTTGCAGCATCAACGGGAAAGATAAGATAGTCATAATAGATCATAGGTACCAAAGAGAACATATGCAAGGAATGGGTACATTTTTCTGGGTGTCTGTTAATAGAAAATGTCGCCTGCATGAAAAACTGCAGTGCACCTCATATTTGTTCGTGTAAATGAATGTGTAATATGTGTAAATCAGGTAAATAATGCAACTTTTGGTCCAAGAATAGTTCATTTCCTAGGATATCACTGTCAGAAAGGTCCTAAATATCTTAAAGCTTGTGGATCTTTTGAGGGATAGTAGAAATACATCGTCCTTTCTTGTGGATGCACAATTATCATAAAATATTTGAGTAAATGTATTGACAAATACATAACAAACATTTATTCAATGTATATAATATGTCAGTTCTCAGTGTTTCTGTGGTGATCAAACTCCAGCTGACAAGGACAAAGTAGAAGATAAACAATGCGCATCCAGATGTTCTGGAGAAACCAGTTTTTTCTGTGGAGCTGGATGGAGGAATACTGTTTACGATTTACAAATGTCAGGTAAGATTATACATTGTATTAACACAGCCAGCTTTGCCTGCGTACAAAATAGGAAGGCCATTCAATATCTTCATTAAAAATCATTACGTTGAAAAGAATCATAATCAAAAGTTTTTAAATTTCATTTGAACTTCAGTATTTCTTTCTACATTTTGTATATCCTTACCTACAATATAAAAAAAAGTATGATTAAAACCTCATTTCACAATTTTGCTTCAAATTTGTATGCATTATTAAGAGCTTTGTGTTAGTTTGGAAATAAATAATAATACAAAGTTTTAAATCAAAATAATTCTACTATCTTTCATATAAATATTTTTTATTTGACTTCTCAATTACATTTTTTGTTTGGCTGGTTCTCAACTTAGCCAAACAAATAGATGATACTATCAAAAGGTACAAACATATAACAATATAAAAGGAAAAAACACACAGTTATCACAACAGAACTGTTTATAAAAAATAAAATATAAATGATTAAACCAAACAGAGTTGAAATCATTGTAAAATTACAAAGAATATAGCAAATTACCTCAAGGTAATATAAAAGTGTACAAAGTTAAGTTTTTTAAGGAACTTTTGCATGATATGCATACGTGTGACTCAGTTATAGTTCTTAAAACTCTTTTCAGGATTTTAAATATTCTTTATTTTTATTTTATATTTCTAACTAAAACCTTAATTGATCATTGTAGTGGTACTGTTGGAAAGGATGGGTCTTTTAACTAATAAGAAAAAAATAAATAGAAATTACTATGGTATGTGTGTGTGAATAAATGTCCGGTTGTAAATCTTAAAGAGGTATTAAAGATAAGTATTTAAGCAAGGTATTGGTATTGGATAAGTATTTAAGTATATATCATACAGCAAGAAAAGGAATAGCTTGCTAGCTGTGTATACAAAAATCCTTGCTCTTTAACTTTGACTAGTTCATTAATGCCATAAACTGTTGTATTTTCATTGAACTCAGAATCGTTTATCGTAATGTTATTTTGGTTTAAGGGGCAGCTTTTGTTAGTTTTATGGAAGTTCCATTTTTTTAAAATGTTTGAGCAGAATTAAAATCTGACCAGTGTTTATTAAAATACAAAGAATCACTCTTTTCCCTCCAAAAAGTCCTTCAATACATATTAATTGAAGTTTAAAGTAAGACAATTACGTTGGAACTTCAAATTAAATTTAATGAATATCATTTCTGTTGGTTGACGTTTTTTAAGATATTAAGATAGAAAATTGATTGAAATTTATATAATAACTTTATTGTTTACGATGAATTCTGTCTACATCAATATTAATTAAGCAAATAATTATACAAACAATAAGAAACAATAATTACAACTAATATGTTTTAAATTTGAACTTCAGATGCATCAGTGGAACAGATTGGTGACCAATATTTAGGTTGCTATGTTGACGTTATAGATAATCGAAAATTAGACGGCAAATTACAAAAATTTGGAACAGAAGCAAAACCTAAGATGTGTATTGATTTTTGTTATGAAGAAAGTTTTATTTACGCTGGTTTACAGGACAGGCAAGTATTTTTTTAAGCACAAAATTAAAGGAAATAATAATAGCAGTTTTATTTTGATAGAGTTAAAATTTTAATTTTAAGGAAATAAAATATGGTATAATATAGTAACTCAGAAATTTAATGAACAATTAATTCTTTTAAAAATGAATTTGTACCTTCATGTATAAAATAACAGTCCAAAATGTTTATCCATGGAATTGGAAGGTTATGTTACTTGAATTGGCAGCCTCTTTATGGCAATATGTTGTAACTTGATTTCAAATTTGTAAAAATATAAAATACATAATTTTGTTCAGAATATACAATTAAATGTTTCTTTAAACTTAAAAAAATATAATTTTTTTGAAAGTTTAACACTATTACAAAAGGAGTAACATACTATAAAATATTTGATCTTTCAACATTTATATTTTTAATATAGCCAAAATGTATTAAATTCATCTAGTTTTTGAAATCATATGGTGTTAAGTGCTAGAAATAATACTATACTTTAAAATGTAGAAGAAGTCACATCGTTTTTTCAATTATTTAACTGTTGTAAAAAGCTGATTTCAAAACTTATATAATCTATTCCAACTCTGTTCTTTTCATATAAAATATGGGGGGGGGGCAGCGCATTGGGTTTGTGTTTGAGAAAGCTAGCGACTATTCGAACCTCCACAACAATTGTGTAGGTTCGAATATAGTGTATACATTAATAACAAAAACATTCTTATATAATTATGTCTACATGAGAAGTGAGAATTGAAATAAATTCACAAGGAAAGTAATATTGTTTTAGAAATATATAACACTTATGGTAAATTGTATAGAAAGTTCATTTAAAACTTTTAACTTCACTGGTTTTGAAAATAACCAATTTATATTAATTTTATATAACTGTTCTAATTCATATTATGACTGAGCTAAATTAAACATAATCTTTTTTAGTGAATTACATCCATACTCCAACCCCATAATTAAAACATATGTCTAATGAAAGGACAACTCTCTTCATTACAGTGTTACCTAAATCATTTTCAACAAACTTGTTTCTACACTAAACAAGGTGTCTTTTTTAAATAGGCCACCATTGGTACCGTATCTTGCAAACTATAAATCTGACAGCAAACTTTAAGTGGGGAATCTTTCCTTGTTTTTTGAGAAATAAAAGAAATGTAGTTAAAATATTTGTAAATGGCCGCCATTTTCCAATATGGCGGTCAACTTTCAAATTTCTTATAGAACACAATATATTTTATGATGATTTTAGATTTTTAAAGTTATTTTAAGACTATTTTGTTCTTGGTGTTTTTTTGATACAGCATAAAAACTTTATATAATTTGTTTGTTTTAGATTAAAAAATAATAATACTATCCATTATGTGGATACAAATACTAAACTCTTGATTAACTTATAACATAAAAATTACTGTATCATTCTCTAGTATCACCTATTATAAATCTATACAATTCCTTTCTATAAAAACACATACCGGTAATAATTTTACAATTTTGTTAACCCTACGTTGGTCGAGGTCGACCGACAGACGCCGTTGGTCGACGGGTGAGCGCTGCGCTCACCTGCCGTTTTTTAAAATATTATGCGTGATAGGGAATTTATTCGTAACACTGACACAAAATTTGTTTATATAATCTTTATTTTGAATAGAAAAATATTTTACAAGTGGTAGTAGTATTACTTGAAAAATTATAAAAACTTAATAAAATTTGATTTTGAACGAATTTTTGTAAGTAAATCATGAAAAAGTGAAAAATAAAGTTAATTAAAGATACACATGTTGCACATCTAACTGTTGTCAGTCTGTTTTTCTTCTTAGGGCAGAAGCCGCACTTTACACGTTCTTTATTTCGAACTGGAAGTGGTTTCGATGTTTCAGCATCCATTCCAAGTTGTTTCAGTATTCTC
>JAGFPH010004940.1:77016-88939 GCA_018207615.1 Philaenus spumarius | reverse complement strand
AGTCAGAGAAGAGAAAAAGGAATGCCAATTTCAGGACGGTTTTCCTGTATCAAACATTTTATGACTAACGATTCATTTTATGTTTAATGTCAATAAGTTGTTTTTAAACCTAACTAAACAAGGTTCTCATTTTAAAGTTCTTACTTTGAATAACTTGGCAATTTGGAAACTTCGTACCTTATTCCGTTTCATATTGAGCTAAATATTTTTCATACTATATTTAATACCGTAACCATATTTTTTTATAGGTTAGGGTATATTAAAAGACGACAATCTGCATATTAGTTTTATAATAATATATTAGTTATGTGATTAATCTCATAAAAAGATTTGTGTTGGGATCTAAAGTTTTGTCAAACATTCTTTGTTAATTCAATAAGCATAATTATTTATTTTATCATTATGATTTTGATAAATTTGCTTTTATTCAATGTCAAATAATTCATATTGTTGCAAGTTTTAGAGACAAGAAAGGGTTATTCTCATAATATATTTGGATATGGTAATGCATTTTTATTACCAATTCTTTTTTCCCAGAAAATGTAAATTTAAGTCAGTACTGTTCATCTATATATATAAAATTCAATGTATGTCCGTCTGTACGTTTGTCTGTTTGTACGTTTGTCTGTTTGTATATTTGTCCTTTATGCGTTACCAAACCGTCCATCAGATTGCTTTGAAATTTTGCATAGTAACACAGGTTAACCCTGGGAAGGTTTTAGGCCATTTACCGAAGTCCTAGGACATTAGGGCTACGCCCCAGTGGCCCTCAAAGTTTCAATGTTAATCTTATGGAAGGTCAATCTTAAGGAAGAAGAAGAAAGATTTCTTTTTATTTTATCAGGGGCACAAAAAACAGCTGTTCGTATGAAAAGCTTAAAACAGCTGATTTTGATCAACAACTGATTTGGATCAAAAACTGAATATAATTTTAGGTTAGGCCTACAATGAACTAAAACACCAATTATTGGGCTAATTATTTAAGATATATAAAAGCCAAATACCACTCACTGACTGAACACTTAAAAAGAATACAATTACGTTAAAAAGACTGAAAATACCAACCACCACGGGCAACGCCGTACGGGTCAGCTAGTATTTTTATAAAATAATCATACCAACTAAATTTTACATTTATAGCTTTAAGAATTACAAATATAACAATGGTGGGACATAGTAGTAAAAATCACTTAAATTTAATTATCACAAATCGATCAAAAAGTTCTGTTTTAATGCAATTCCATTTTGGAATGAGTAACCTACAATTTCTTTTTTGCCATTATCTAAAACCTTTACTTATACCGTAATGATTTATTTCTTATAACTTAAAGAACTAATGTAATGTGGATTTTATATGCATTAATAATATATTCATTTGTACAGTAGAGTCTCGCTTATCCAACATAAACGGACCAGCGCGATGTCGGATAACAGGGAACAGTTAAGAAAATGAGTAAAATTTAAAAAAAAGTTATACTGTAATTTTCCAAACTAATGACGTACAGTAATTACAATTTATAATACAAAAACTATAATTCAACACTTTTAATTCACATTTCTAATACAGTAGGCCTATATAAACAGAATACACAAATTTAATAGAAAAACAACTTTTACAACCAGTATTATTTGAATTGATAAAATAAAAAAAACAGTGACGTTACAAAAAATGCAATGTAGAGTCCGATGTTCAACAGTAGAGAGTCTAGTCTAGTAGGCCTAGTTTTCAATATTAAAGCAATAACAAAACGTAACAATATAGATGAATAACAATAACGATAAAAATGGTAACTAAATTCACAATGGCAATGAACACTCTACAAAACAGAACGACACAGTTAGTAGACCGATAGCGCAACACTAAAGTTTGTCAAATGAGGGGAGTTAAATGACATGTGAGACAATCGCTAGAGCTAGACGATGCACGCAGCTATAGTATTGCACAGTATGACGCTTAAACTATTGGACGCTGTACAATCGGCGACAACACAAAATAGACACTTGCATCTCATTTTATAGTAGATTTTTAATTTTTTGCCTCTTCTATTTATTTTTTATTTTTCTTTGAAGACGTCGAATAACACGGAATGTCGGATGAGCGAAAGTCGGATAAACGAGATTGTACTGTAGATATATTCACATGTAAGAGACACTACAAAAATGAATTTATCGTAAAAAGTGTTCTTGATAAGTAACAATGGAAAGACTAATTTGTTTTAGGATTCAGAATTTGTGATTTATAATCGAGATCTAGCCAACTTGTACATTGAGGATGGAAAATTAGTAATCAAGCCTACAGTGCTAAATGATTCGTACATACTAAGAGGACATGCAAAGTTAGAAGGGTAAGCTGGTTTTATTATTTTCTATGGTAGATTATTGGGGTTCCTTTGAGAACTTGTTCACTCCAATTAGTGTAACCAGTATTTTATAATTGTTTGGTTGGTTTGACATCATCAATATTAATGGTGTGCTAGATCTCCAAATTGTCTTGAGAAACTGGAACCCCTCTTAACTGGTCTGGTCGGAACCAAGACCCTGGTCGGTTACCTGTTTGGCCGGTTAAGGTTCCCGTAATAAATAGATTTTTGTTGAAAAATAACCTACATATTTCATAAATAAACAAGCAAATAAGACGTTATTGCAATTCATTTTATTGTATGTACATACATACATGAACAAACACCAACAAATTAAACATTTTAAACTTACATAAACTTTGAAAACTGAATTTACATATATATGTACTGTATCATTGTTTAAAATCTTTTCTTTAACTTTTAAAGATTTTTTTAAAGCCAAGACTCTCCATTGTCATACTTTCATCACGCCTAATGCCGTGTAATCTTTTTGCTGCTCAACATATTACCTACACAATATCTTACAAATATTACATATTTTGCTCCTATGAAATTCAGTAAAGGTTCCGACAAAGCAACAGTCGAAGAAAAAGAATGAAAGCCGCTTTGTCAATTGATTCCAAGAAAAAAAATACAGTTGCTGCGGAAGCAAGAGAGGAATCAAACTCACGCTCCCCCACCCCTGTTCTACCTGCCGCAACACTAACACATTGCACACCTATGTTACGTCACCCCGCTTTATTTTCCAGGAAATGTCCGCTAAACGATCAATGTTTGATGCTTCGGCCAGTTACAGTAATATAATCTGTAAAAGAAAAAAACTCTGTTGTTCCATGGGATAGGCCGGTTAATCTGAGGACCAGTTGATCCTAGGCCGGTTAAGAGGGGTTCACTGTATTGTGTAGTCTACTTGAAGGATTTTTAAAAACCTTTTTCAAAGTTTTAAATGTTACATCAGAATGAAAAGAAGATACACAGAAGTTTCCCATTTAATAGAATAAACCTTGAACAGAAATACTACGGTTATTTACTCAAACGTGTTTAACGGCATTGTCATCATCTTCTGTGATAAATGAAATAAAGATTATTGTAGCTCATATATCACTGAAGATAGCAACATTGAAATTTGAAAGGATTTTAACGTTTAAAGCGCTAATCTAAAACATGGATGGGCTACCGCTCATTTAGAGTTAAAAAAATATATATTTATTTTCTCAATGTTCTTTTTAAATTTTGATTCTTAGGGTTAAGAAGTACACACGAAAATTACTTAATTAATTTCAAAAATGTTTTTAACTAAACTTAGCAGAATTCAAAATTATTCAAAAACTAAATACATGAAAGCAATACTTATTGTTGTCTAAAAAATAAAATATCTAATTAACTAAACTAAGAAAAACAAGAACTTATACAAAATTAAAACTTCGGAATGAATATCAGTCAGCTATCAGTACAAACAAACAAGTAACAGCTGAGTGAAACAGATGCGTCTTTAGGCGCAAGCCGCGCTGAGAACACTTGCGATAGTAGACTCATTTGCTCTAACGGCAGAACACAGTGACCGATAAGGCGTAACAGACATTGCTTATATTTTTGATTTGGTCTAAACATACTCAAAGAACATCCCTGCACTCTATTGGAAGTTTCGTGAAATATGGAATCATTAAAGCACAAGTTTGTGTATTTACGTTTAAAGGCGCTTACCACGCTTAAAGATTGGGTCGTGCCGCGTCTAAAGGCGCTAGCCGCCCGTTAAGGGTTTCAGTAAATAAACTAAGTTTTTCTGAGAATTGTAAGTTTCATTCTACCAATAGCCTAGACAAATTTAACAATAAGTGAACAAAAATACATTCAAAAGTTTTTTTTACCGTGGGTTTTGGGCCTTAGTTATAAATACTGACTCTTTATACCCTAGCCCTCGGTTACTTACTATCTCCCGCACCTGAATTTAGGTTACAAAATAAGAGTTTTGTCAAATAACTTGTTTCCTGTTATATGTTTATTCTTTCTTTAATTCTTTAATGAATCCCTTTTAAACATTTTCTGTAATCTAAACATAAATTCATTTTGGTACCCTACCAGTTGTTTATTTTTCTAGTGCTTAAATTTATTGATTTATTTCTTTTAAATTGAAAATAATAAAACCAGGTAATGATTGTTGTTCTCCTGTATTGTATAAAAGCCCCTGAGTATTTAAAACAATATAAAAACCAAACAATAGGTGCAGAAAAAACTACTTCTTTATGTAGGAATAAATTTCTTAATCTGCTCCTGGGATCATAATAAATCATAATAGTTATACCGCTATATTACTGTTGTATGATTCACAATAATATGTTCCAGATGTACAGGTGACAATGATTCTGGGGAGTGTGAACACCAGGCAAGGATATATCTTATCTTGCCACCGGCACAGTCAGCTCGTCTCAACACAAAAAATAGTTTTAGCTTCCGTTATGGCAGAGTTGATATTAGAGCCAAGTTACCCAAAGGAGATTGGCTAGCACCTGGTCAGTGTATTAAAAGAACAAAATACAATTGAACTTAGAATAAAGGGACTGAACGAATGTTGACGCTACGTCAAAATGATGTTATAAAGATGCAAGGCGTATTAAAGAAGGTGTGTGCATGCGCAGGTTCTCCCTCCACTCCAGCCTACCCGTGACGTAGCGTGTTACACAGTCGGAGATCCAGTCTAGACTCCTTTGCCATACCGTATTTACCGCCGAAACTTGTACGACCTTCAAGCATTTTTAACGTCATAATTATAGGCAACATAGTTTATTATTGTAATAATATTTCTTATAATTAATAACCATTAATTATAATGCCTTCTTGTGCCGTGTTTGGCTGCGATAACTCAACCCGAAAAGACAGTTTGTTAAGAGTAAGGTTTCATCGATTCCCAAGAAATGTTGATCTTCATATTTTAATTTTATACTCTGAAGATTCAACACAAATTCAATTTAAAATAATATTATTGATCAATTTATCTAGCAGCACGATTTGCTTGTCTTCTCAGGTTAAGCTAAATCAATAATTAATTGTTACCAATTCTAATTTAATATCATTGATTTCACTCCAGAATTTTTTGAATATAATAATTGTATCATTAGGCCTACGGTATTGCTTCATTTGAACACAATAAAGAGGTCTTAATTACAATTTTATTTAAATGGACAAAAAAATAGTGATATAGGCCTAAACAGACAAACTAAAGTCAAATCATGTCTCCTGCACTGTGTGTAAATAATAAAATATTGAAGCTTCATTAGGCTAAATTTTTAGAGATACAAAAATTTTAATGTTAGATGCAGTTTTATTTGTTAATCTATTTAAGTATTATTACTTTGTCTATGTATTGAAAGAGTTACTTATGTGTAGTGTAGGCCTAGGTTTTGCTTAACACAAATCTGTACTGTAATAGGGCTTAGGGCCTACTTCATTATTGTAAACATTAGATTTATAGTTTTTAATAATAAAACTTTTGCAAGTTATGTCTAGGCCTACACATTTTTAAGACTGTGGCAATAATGATTAGATTTTGTAGCCACTAGTCGAACAATAATTACAAATAGTTAGTTATAGCATTCATAAAATCTACACAAAACAAAGTTTTCCGGCTCGACAACAACAAAATAAAAAGGCGTTTTGGAGCTTTTTACAACTACTTATCCAATATTAAAACGATGATCGCGTTAAAGTGCTAGTCGTTATTTTCAACGATTAATTAGACTATCATATGCATAATTAATAGGCCTGCAATCTGTTTATAATTAAAGGCTATATTACACTTTAGGAGTTACGTTATTAAATTTCTGCTAGGCCTATAGCCTACAATAAAAACAACAATATCCCATTAAAATTTTAAGGTGGTAAAATATTATTAATTAGGCCTAAATAATAACGAAAGCTACTTACCTTAGCATCTGCTATTTTTTTCTTGCTCGTGATTTTAAATTTTTATACAGCAATTTAATTTGCCCCACAGTCCTTGGAGCTGAGAGGACTGTATTTTTTTTTTAAATACAAAAATATATAACCCTAAAATATGCTAGGATACAATTACAATTCAAACAAATAATTACAAAATTATTTTAGTACAGTAAAAAAAAAAATATTTGTTTGTCAAATTTAAGATACATAAGTAACCGTGACAAAATTTTTACATAAGTAATCTAGGGTTAATACTGAAATAAAACTCAATGTTGTATTCACCACGACTTTTTATTTATCACCTAGACTACTATTTTTAAATTATTTCATTGATAATTAGTTTATATGTATTTTTATTTATTATTTATCCTTAGGTAGGCTAACTAAAAATCACAATTTTAGATAATTTCAATTTTTGAAAGTAAATTTAGTAGGCCTAGTAAACATAACAAAACCAATAAACTGGAAAAATCACCAACTTATTGATGGTAAAAGGTTTTACCCTATAGAGCTACTTAAATTTGCCAACTCTTTAAAAATTCATATTTATAGGTTAAACAAAATTTACCTGTTCACAACAATGTGAATAATAAATAACGAAGAGAAATTAGAACTAATAACAAATTAGATTAGCGTACATTCAATCACCGCAAGAAGCGAGTAACTATGTATGGTTCTGATTACAATCTTATTTATATAGGACAGCTACAACTTTCATAAAAAAAAATTATGTCAGTATTTACCACAATTTATTCTCTACATTTCTATGTCTTTGAATGCCTCCCGAAAGTAATAGTAAAAAACTTCCTCACTTAGGGTAATTTTTATGTCATTCAAACCCGCATATTAGATTTAGACTTGTTTCAAAATTATACGCCTAGGAATATTTGACCATGGGCATAGATCATTTTAATGCTCACTTTATTACCTTTCCATCGATACCAAAAACATAATTTTTAGACAACCATAAAGTATTTAATTCGCAGTTTGAGCAAAAGCTTACAATTGCGCTCGGAACTACTGGTTCAGTGTGTAACACGTGACGTAGCTGAGCGAGCCGGGCGAGTTTACGCTCCTTGATGCACACACCTTCTTTAATACGCCTTGATAAAGATGTACCAACTGGAGTTGTACTTTTATTACCTTGAGTGAAAGGACAAACAACTATACAGTATTACTATTATTGGCAACATTATCCATGACGTTTAATAAAAAGAGAAAACTATACTTTTCTTTTAATAGAATAGAATAGAATAGAATAGAATAGAATAGAACATTTATTGGTCCTTCAGCACATGTACAACATTGCAATAGACTTCGTCAACCACAGTTTAGTCATTAAAACTAACATTTATAATATTATACACAGGTTTACTAAATATTTACATCACATTCCAAATAATCCGCCAAATTATAAAATGGGTGCTTTTTCAGCCAACCATAAAAAGTATGATATAAATCATCATTTGTCAAGTTTTGAAAAGTGGCAGGCAGTTTATTGAATAGTTTAATTCCTAAAACTAAATGATAATTTTTGGATTTATTTAATCTATGTCTTGGTTGTTCAAGAATATGACCAAATCTTGTATTATGATTATGAATGAAACCTCTAACTTGATACATATGTAAATTATTCTTTACGTGCATTACTACATCAAAAATATACAAGTTGATAACCGTTAAAATACCAGTTTTAATAAACAATGGCTTGCAGTGTTCCAATTTATCAGAGTTTGTTAATATTCTCAAAGCTTTTTTTTGAAGAATTAAAATTGTGTGAATTCCTATTCCATTTCCCCAAATAAGAAGGCCATATCTCAAAATACTTTCAAAGAAAGCAAAGTACGCTATTTTTAAATATTCAAACGTTACTTGACTCTTAAGATTTACTAGTAAATAAATTACCCTTGATAATTTTGTCTTTACATAATCTATGTGCACAGACCAGGAGAGCATACTATCAATTTTTATACCAAGCAACGTTACAACTTTTTCATAAGCAGGCTTATAACTATGTTTATATTTGATTTGTAGAGTGACTAAAAGTTTTTGAGTTTTTTCTTCATTTAAAAACAGTCCATTTACCTCAAACCAGTCGTTTGCTTCTTTTAATACACTAGCTGCTACATTATCTAATTGAAAAATGTCTTTGTGACTAACAAGTAAAGACGTGTCGTCCGCATAAATTGTTGAGGAACATGAAACATTTAAACTTAAATCATTAATTAAAATCAAAAACAATATTGGTCCCAACACCGAACCCTGTGGAACACCAAGAGTAGTATTGATTGTTTTTGATTGTCTGCCATTTATATCTACAAGCTGTTTCCGGTCCCTCAAATATGACTGAAAAATGGCTAATTCTTTTCCATGAAACCCATAAAATCTCATTTTTCCCAACAAAATATCAGGCCTAACACAATCAAATGCTCTACTCAAATCACACAGTACGACCAGAGCAGGACAATTTTCTTCCAGTTTTTCTAGTAGGTTTTTTACTAGAATATCTACAGCTTTTGTGGTGGATTTCCCATTTCTGAATCCAAACTGACTGTCACTGAACAAATTTAAACCCTCAAAATGTGCACATACTTGCTTCTTTAGAATTTTTTCCATTATTTTTGCCATTACCGGAATACATGAAATAGGACGGTAACTTTTCGGCTCTTTACTATTACCCTTTTTAAATATTGGTACTACCCTTGAAAACTTTAAACATATGGGAAATTCACCTTCTCTTATACATAAATTGATACAATATGTTAGTGGTTCTAAAATAATGTGAATAATTATCTTAATTAAATTACTAGATAGACCATACACATCATTGGTATTTGAATTTTTCAGATGTTTTACAACTTGAAACACTTCTAACTTTGTTACTTCAGATAATACAAATCTGTCACACTGATAACTACCTAGATATTGATAAGCACTTTCAACTGAAGATTTAACTTTTCCACTTATTTCTTCAACGGATGACACAAAGAAATTGTTAAACTCATCTGGTGTGATGCCTTGATCTGCGTTGACTTTACCAGCCTTCCCCGCCACTCGGTTGATCACTGTCCAGGCTGCCCTGCATTTGTTCGTTGAGCTTTCAATGTATTTCTCATTATTTTGCTTTTTAGCAATTTTAAGAGCTGTCCTATACTGCTGTTTTAATCGTTTCAGCTTGTTTAAGATATCACTATTTTTCCTCTCTTGGAATAAATCTCTTAGTAACAAGATATTATTTTTCATCTTCTCAAGCTTTGGAGTATACCATTTTAAATTTCGTTTATTTGAACTATTCCGACTCGAATTACAAGAGATCTCCCTTAAAGGCAAACACAGATTAAAAAGAAACAAGAAATGCTGTAGAAATTTCTCAAACTTGTTGCTCGCAGACCCACAAAAATCCAGTAAACTGATCCAGTCTTCATCCATCAACAGAGATATAAAATAATCCATCCCTTCCTCAGTAATTTTCCTTATCTTAACTCTTTCTTCCTTGCCATTGTTCTTACATTCCGGTTCTCCCCCAAACTTGCATCTCAAATCAAAATGTATGCCATCATGGTCACCCAATTCATACTTAACTACCTTAACTGTAAATTGTGACTCATCAATATCAGTCATAATATTATCCAAACATGCTTTACCACGAGTAGGTTCTCTGTTCACACAATACATGCCAAATTGTCTCAAAATATTTGAAAAGTCAGTAACAGAAGACTTTTCTGTTAACATGTCAAAATCCGAATTCACATCTCCAGCTATTATTATTTTACAATCAAACAACATGAGAAAAACTAACAGTCTTTCTAAGGACTGTAAAAAAACATCTGTTCTACCTACTGGTGATCTATAGAGAGATACAACAATAACATTGACCTCAGTTATCTTTACACCCGTAACCTCAAAGTCCTGCTCCTGACAAAACTCATTTAAATCAATTTTTGTACAACTTAATTTGTCTGAAACATAAATTAGAACACCTCCTCTTCTGCGGTCTTGCCGAGAATAGCTATTGCCCATAATAAATCCTTGTGGAATATTGAAATCAGTCTCTCCCTGGTTCAACCAATGTTCACATATACACACTAGTGAATAATCATTATTATTCAGAATTTCTTCAAGATCTTCAACTTTATTGTTTAATCCTTGTATGTTAATTTGTAGAAGTTTAAAACTTTCATTAGAGATGAACCCAACTTTGTGTTGTTCCTTTTCACTGTTAAAATTGAGGCAGTCAACTATAAAAAATGTCTTGTCCTTAATGCGTAATGTACAGTAGGGTCCCAATAATTGGAGCTGAGGTCACCTACAATTATAAATTAGGTGACATTGGTTAATGTGTAAAGTTTTAATGAGTAAATACATGTAATCTGTACAAACTGTATTAAAAACACTAAAATTACAGTACGTATTAAAACATTAACTTTCTGTATTAAAAAACACGCAACAATTTTAAAGTGTCAACATTACTGGGGGAGGGGGTGACAAATGTCTGATCACAATTATGTAAATATCTTGCCAGGCTATACGATTGAGTCTCGCGATTTGTAGTATCCGAACACTTTCCCAGCAAGGTCATGGATTTAGTTACACACAGCACACAACTGACACCACATACTGTGAATTGTTCCTTATAAGAGGTGGGAGAGTTAGCAGTGTTGCTTGTAGTGGAACCCACCCCTATACCGACTTTGATGGAACCCGCCGGAGGTTTTACGTGTGAAAAAATGTACGTAGTTTGTTAATTTCGCGGCTTGATTCTGAGGAGGGAGAAAATAGGTTCTCCGAATCAAAGGAAAGGGGGAATGCTGACATTTTTCGAGTTCTGAGTAAACTGAATACAAAGTTTAACATTGATATTTTGTAGTTTTATGACGTTACAACCGAGTGGTTAAAATATTTATTGATGCTAAAACAGGGGTTTATAATAATGTAAAAGATAACGATTTGACTGAGCCTAAAAAAATGGCCGAGTTGATGCATTAGCCTAGGCTGTTAAAACCAATTTCAACTGTATTGTATTAGATCTATGCTTTATATTACAATATGATTACTGAGGGAAACACCTGCATGCTTCTTAAAACAGCACCAAGGCTATTTCTCTTCTCATAATATTGTGAGCAAATGTATTTAACAAATCCCACATCTTAGGTAGATCATTTTACTTATATATAAATAGGAATAATTTTCAACTAAGATAAATAAAAATCAGCACATGATTTAATTTAATAATTTGTAAAGAGTCATTTGGGCTGTTTTACCCAGTTTGTTGGAATTTCATTAAGTATTTCACTCTTAGATTTAAACATCCCGCGCCTAAACTAATTTGTAACAATTCAAAATATATATCCCTATATAAAAATCATTTAAAATATCAAAAGAAACCATTCGTAATTACTAAACTAAACACGCATGAGTGCGAGAGAGAGGAACAGACTACTATAAAGGCATTTCATTCACAAGTTGTAGCAGCGACACCTAGCGGCAAAAATCGTAAATGATTCATTAATAATATTATAACATCCGACTTCCAACAACATTTTAAATAATTGCCAGTACTTCTCGACCTCAAATTGATATCATTCCCACATCAAAATTAATCTAAATTAAACGACCAATCCATATAA
>JAGFPH010004940.1:39423-70843 GCA_018207615.1 Philaenus spumarius | reverse complement strand
ATTAAATTAAGTGAAAGTCAAAATTAGTAAAAACTATAAATTAAAACGATATATTTAAAGCTTTTTCATAGATAGTAGTTAACAGGAATACAATTTTCAGTGCTTTCTTAAATAGCGTAGCCTTTTTTTTCATGACCACAATAGGATACGCACGGGTATTCAACGAACACTTAAAAAGAATACAATTACGTCAGAAAGACTGAAAATACTGACAACCACGGGCAACGCCGTATGGGTCAGCTAGTTAAATAATATATTCTAATTTTATGAAATGCAAGTATTATGTAACCATAGATTAATATGGAATGTAGTCTTAAAAAAAAATCAACAACTAATGGAGATGCCACCTTAGTTTATAAATTAAGATAAAAATTTTATACAAAAGTTATATTCGAAAGGTATTTAAAACGGTGAAATTTTATTATGACAACAATACCGTACAAAAATGTATATCCATAAATCAACTTAAAACAACAGGATGGAATGCTACTGTGGAACGATCCCTATTAGTACCGTAAGCAAATAAAATGGGTCCAACAAACTGTGTCGGCTTGTTTAAAAGTGATGCCAAGCTCAGTCAGTCGCATCCTAGTTACAGTGCTCATCCTACATAAAATAAGACAAGTGATTTCTGATAAGTAAGATTATCAATATTTAATCAATGTAGAACTGATTTATAAAAGCATTAATTGATAAATTAAAACTTTAAAAGTTCCAATAACTTTGAAATATAGTCTCTGGAATTTCATAGTGAAAGTAGAAATACATTAAAGAAACTCTTATCTTTTTCAACCATAATTCAAATTGAACTACAGTATAATATATATATTTTACTACATTAGAGCGTCGATTATCCAAATACCGGTCATCCAAACTTATGTTAACCAAAAGCAGCAAACTCAGATTTACTGAACTGACGTTCATAGCGCTTCCCTTCCTCTGTCCTACGTGATTTGACTTTCGTCGCCAGTGGCGTAAGAGCCTTTGTTTATTTCCGTACTGTAGTTTGTTGTGCATTTTAGTTCACACTGTTAGCAATGTTGCCCAATCGTAAACGCTTAGTGCTTAATGTTTCTGATAAATTTGAAATAATTGAGCAGTTAAAAAAGTTACTAGAGGATAAAGCATAGCTCGGGAATATGGAAACAAAACAATATCGGATATTAAAAAGAACAGTGACACTATCACAAAACTGGAGTGTGTACTTGACTGCGGGGATGGAAGATTACATAGAAAAACAATGAAAATGGCTCAAATCCAGGATTTAGACACTGTAGTGGACACATGGTTTATGCAGGTAAACGGAAAAGGGCAACCAATAAGTGGCCCTTGATTTGTGAAAAAGCTTTAGAACTTAACAAAGTAGACGGTAACCCTGAGTTTAAAGCAACTACTGGTTGACTGAAAAACGTTTCATATTCAGACATGGAATTAGAGAATTGGATATCCAGGGGGGAGGGCCTGTCGGCTGAGAACAAAGCTGCTGAAAAATTCAAAGAATCTTTCAAACATTACTTGATAAGGAAGGCTACAAAAATAGCAATGCCTACAATGCAGATGAAATGGGCCTATATTGGAAAAAATATGACAAAATCCCTAGTTTCTAAGAATGAAAGGTCAACACTTAGTTTTAAGCCGAACAAAATCCACATCATTACTATGGTATTTGGAAATGTTACAGAAATGCACAGGCTGTCTTTGCTTATTATAGAAAAGTTCAAAAATCAATGGTACAAAAAAAAAATGAAAGAATTTGTGGTTAGATATAAGAATTTTTATCAAACGGTAAGACACTATTCATCCTCGAAGTAAAAAAGAATCGGCTTGAAACTGGGTACTCTAGAAATGTTTTGCTGTTGATTGATAACGTACCAACTCATTCTTCAAACCTTTCACTTGAAAGAGAAAGTGTAATTTAAGGTTGCTTTTATTGCCTCCCAATGTTACCTCAATCCTCCTACCGATGAACCAGGCGGTTATTGAAACCTACAAATGTTATTACAGAAATACGTTGCTGAGTATGGTTGTACTCGGTCAAGAAGGTGAAAAAACAATCTTTCAACTTTTTAAAGAAAATTACTTAAAGGATCCAATGTATAACTTTATGAATGCAGAACCTTCGGCTACTGTCAAGAAGACAACGTTAAGGAAAGCTTGGAATAACTCTGCCTACCTCATGAGTCTGTAGCTGCAAGTGAAGAACCACCAAACAGTCAATTTGCATCCGAATTTGTTGGACTGATTCAAGAATCATCAGGGTTTGAAGAATGTGATGAAGAAAACATTCATGAGTGCTTCGAATGTGAAGAGGATGACCCTGGCTATCAGGTGTTGACTGATGACAATATAATAGACAACGTCCAACAATGATGACAATGATCAGGAGTCTTGTGAAGATGAAAAGAAATCTTGTGAAGGAGTATTGTTGATAAAGGACCATCCTGTAAGGATGCTTTTCACTGCCTTGAAACCACAATGAAGTGGTTATAACAGCAAGAAGAATACAATGCTGTTCAATTGCTGTCTTTAATGTTTACGGGATTTAGTAGCAAGAGAAATAGTCAGAGGGCTGAAACAAAAACACATTTTGGATATTTTCTAAGTACAATTAGTAAACCTTGAATAAAATTATGATTTGCGTTTTAACAATTCTGTTACTGTATGTATTAAGTAAATCTGTATTGTGAAAAGCATTCTAAACAGTTATGCAATGTATTTTAAGATGTTTTAAAATACATGTTATGATAGTTTTGTGGTTGATATACTGATTTTGTGGCTCATATAACCTTTCAACAGATGGTTTTTTCCCCATCAGTAACTGGTTACCTGAAATATCGATTATCAGAACACCACCTATTCCCTATTATTTAGGATAATCGATGTACGGTACTTCTGTATTTTAATAATTAAAAAAAAAACAGATTTTATTGATCTTTCGATCTGTATATAATGTTTTATTAATGCCAGCTCAAGTACTCCTTCTTGAGATACTATTAAACATTTAATGTAATTAAATGTGAAAATTGAATTTTAACATTATGTAGGCTATTATCAAGAATCTTTTTTATAAATTATTTAACAAAAACTAATTATAAAATCATTTTTGTTAATTACGTATTTAAAAAATATATAAATATCAAATTTTATTATAAATTTTTTATTTGATCCTATGCATAGGTTAGTTAGTTTTATCTTATGTAATACTTTTGAATTAATTAACAAAAAATAAAGAATAACTTGTTATATTGTAATTAATACTTGTGTATAGAGTTATTCCTTTATAATTACCTTCCAAGCGTGAAGCATTAATAAAATTAATAGTATAGTGAATAGTTAATTATTTATAAGTAGTCCTATTTTAGTTCAGCTGTATTTCCTAAATTTTCAAAAATTGCAATAATGGCTCACCATCTACTGTCCTAAAAACTGTTTTTACTTTTCTAGTAATTTATTTTCTTTAACGTTTTAGATAATATTTCCTTTTATGTGGATGGAGAACACACAGCTTCCTTGTTGAGACCTGACCAAGGAAGACTAAGTGATGTTGTTGGGTTCAGCAATGAAATCTCAACTTTGTGGAGTGTGGGCTCTAATATTGCACCATTCGACTCGGATGTAAGTTTTTTTAAATAGGATATTACTTTTTGAAACTTGTACTTTCAATACAATTATTACACTTTTTTACACTTCATAAAACAGTCTAGCTGTAAAAGTAACAAAATTAAAACTTAAGATTGCTAGCGATGAAAATAGTAATTCAGTAGTATTCTGTTACAGTATTTACAGCAAAAAATAAACTGTTTTTATCTAATTGAATAACACTGAACGAAATGTCAGGCCACTCTACCAAAATCAACAATGACATATTTAACAATACTTTATTTGCACAAATCGGTTAACCTGTTCAGGTTCAAGGGCAAAACATTCAGATGTACTTATCCTTTAATGTGACTATTTAAAATACACAGCTCAGCTAATGCAATTTTTCAGAATTCTAACAGTACCAGCTGTTTTACATAATCAGCTGATTTCATGCTTTGGAGTTTGAATCTCTGGAGGTTTATTTATACAGACTTAACATTTATTTATTCCTAAATCCTGCAACATAAAGTTGTATATAATTAATTTTCTTAAGTCAAGATCAACTTTACTTTATGTATAGTTTATTATAATAATGTATTTTTATCCGTTGACCTATGTACCACTCATGTATTTTGTGCAAGTTATGATGTAGTAACTAAATACTTTCTTTGTGATTTCAGTTCTACCTTACTGTGGGAGTGTCAGCAGGAGGTGTGAGAAATTTTCCAGATTCTGCCATTAATGCTGGAAAAGTTAAACCTTGGAAGAACTTAGAAACTAAGGTAAAATATACTACTACTTTTAATAATTATGTTCAACTGTTTTTACTTCAATAATTACCGTCCTGTTTTTACATCAGAAATAACATAAAGAGAAACATTATTATATTAAATAGTGCTAAAGATCTATGTTTTCTAGATATTTACAGTTAATTTATGATATAGAATAGAAATTTACGACATTCTATGAATAGTTTTTTTCCTTTTAGTTACTGTAACTCTTACAATTTGTGAGTTTTATGTCATCCACTTCACACCTAGTCTTTCTTTGTTCCTTTGCCATGCCTTTACTAATTATATTTTTATTCAATGTTATACAGACGTATCCTTTATCCATCTTCAGTGGCCACTTATGTAAAATGTCTTCTATTGACTTTGTTGTTCATTTCATAAGTTAAAATGTTTTTGTTTAAGCGTACATTGAATTTCTGGAAGGCACGAAAAGATTGGGAACCAACATGGTCAGATGCATCAGCACTTCAAATTGATTACATCAAAGTAACAGCAATTTGAAAAAGCGAAAGATATACAAACAATTTCATCATGTTTTTTAGATTAAAATCTTTGTATACGTTTTGTTTGGACCATGAAGTTCCTTCTCCTTGCTTATCCTGATTATTTCTTTTATTGATATAGACGGTTGTTTTTTAGTAATTTGTTAAATAAAAACTAATTATCAAGAAATATTGAACGGTTTCTTCCTCCATAATTCTTAAATCTTTTGAAAATCCAACTTTTCACCAACTCTACAATAATAGTCTTCTTCTTACTGCAATGGTTCTTGCTTAATATAATGTATTCTTAAATAGTGAGTTTTAAACCTCTTTTATAAAGAACAATTAAAAATTGAACACATTGTATTCTTAAAATTCTAACGATACAAATCTGGAAAAGGTGTTTAAGGGTAAAGAAGTACACATTTTAGATTTGTTAAAAAATATATATTAGTAAAGTATATCTATTGAATTCACAGGAAGTTAGAGTATAATATTGCTTAAAACAGCAACTACTATACTATGGCAAGTATAGTGGCTAAATTTCCTGAGATATTTACACAATTTGAACTTCAACATTTTGCACAGAGCTTTTCATACATACAAAAAATGTATGCATTTAAATAATGCAATATATAGGCCTAGATGTAAATAATTTATAAAGTTTAAGACTGGCAGGGCTGAAAGACTTTCGCATTCATTGATCACAACAATAAACTCTCTAAACTAAGAAATTTGGAACACAAGTCCCAAAATACAAGACTCAGTGAAAAATAATCTGGCTTTTTGGCTCACTTAATTACCTTGAAGTAAAAAATAATAAAACTACAAAGCTGACCTAATACACTCCAAATTTGTACTTTAATGTGCATAATATTTTATACTTGTCCATAAGTATGGACTTGAAATTTGTCTTATATAACTGTTGTATCCCCCCCCCCCCCCTAATATTCTGAGTTTTGCATTTATATCTTGAAAATAGAGCAGATCTTTTCAAAACTTTGTACTTGTAGTAACTGCAGTTTCAACTATTTTATAAACATCGTCTTGTACTATTAACCACTATAGTTAATAATCTGAGTTTTGCATTTATTTATATCTTGGAAATAGAGCAACTCTCAAAGCTGTGGCAGTAATGCTATTGTTGAAAATATATTGGTCTATGAATTATTGATGTCATATTAGGTCAGCTTTCATATTTAAAAATTTTAATTTCTTTATACAAAAATTGTTTAAACGACCAAGCTTTTGAATAAAAAATAATATTTCCACCGAAACTTTTGACTTTTTGCTCATTTTTAGTGCTTCTCGGCTATTACATTTTCTTTGTACAGTACCTGTATTTACAGATTCTTTAAAATACGACATACATTCCAACAATGATGTTTAATAATATAAATGTTTTCCCCCAAGAGCAGAATTTTAAATCTTGTAAGTTTATTACAAAAGGCCAAACAAACTAAAAGAAATTCTGAGAACTATTTATTTGGTTTATTTCTATTTTAAATCTAGCAGCACTTTAGGAAATGGTTATGTTTAAAGTGGACCATATTCTACAGTCACTGAGCCCACTGTCTGTTATTTCCTTCAATTTTTAAAACAATATTTGGTATCATTAACTATGGTAATCTTTATTCTGAAATTGAAGTTTGTACTCTTAAAGCTGATTTTTAGAACTAACATTTTGAATTCAGTCCACAAATGCACACAATTTTCACTACAACAATGAAATCATATCGTTCCATTTTTAGTCCGTGAAATGTCTTAAATTTAATCAAAAATTGATTCACCAAATAATTTTTTGCAATGAGAGGCATCTTGCTAGAGTTGCATATTTACAAGGAGGAATGCATGTTTAAAGCATTCTTTTCATAATTTTCATCATATCGTTGTACAACAATTCTTTAACATCTTTGCTCCACATGTAGTCAATGTGGTTGAAGTATCTAAAAGGCACCAAGAACTTGCCGATAAGGTTTGGTAAAAGAGCAGCTAAACGGTCGACATCCTAAAATAAAAATTTAAGTTATTACATGATTTAACACGTGAGTGATGGACCATAGTAGCAAATGTGGTCAGCGATTCATTGGCCATATGGTTTTTCCTTTTTTTGGCCATAGATACGGATTGGCACTATGTATTGTGATTGGCCAATCAACAACTCTCCAATAGTGGGCCAACTACAATGCTTATTAGAACCATCAAAAACTTTTCTTACATGATCAAACAGAAAAATTTTAGGGCATATTAAACCTTATAATATGAACTTTAAAACATAGACTTCTGCATACTATGTTCAATTGGATTTTCTCAACAGGCATACTTACACCAAACATTTTACAAAACTGTTAAAAAATATTACATGGGAATGAGAAAACTACAAATTTGTTAGCAAATCAATGAACATCTAAACACCAGTCGTTTTAACCCTTCCCTATATTGCCTTCATGGACGTATAAATTAATTATTGGTTGGGGTAAAATAATTTTTTTTAAATATATTTATCTTTATTATATTACTTTAATGTTGTTTGCAATAAATATTAGTTTTGCTCCAAATAATTTGTTGAGTGTTATTATAGCAAAAACCTGTTGTGCATAGAATCATAGCAAAGATATCATACAACAATAAAATAAACAAATCAATATATTTATTGTTTTGGGGTATTTCTTTCAAATAAATAATAACATTATAAATGTCATTCTATTTATTGTACTGAACAGTTTCTATATATGGATGGAAAATTGGAAAATAAACGCACAAAGAAAAAAGAATCTAGTTTTGAAATAAAAAATTAACTTATTTTATAAATTATAGACGACTCAGATAAAAATATATCAAATAATAAAATAAATTGAGAGAATTTGAAATATTTCTTGAAAATAGAAAACACTTTTTACATGTAATAATATTTGGTGTTCCCATCAAATTAGAAACACGTTAAACTAATTATATCAAGTGCTACATTTGCTTGCTTGCTACATATTTACATGTACATGTCAAGACATAAGTATTTCCATAATTCAGTTTTGTATAAAAGTAATTTTTACGTGATTTTATGTACATCTAATATGTTTTTAAGATACTAAGGTTTTTGAATAAACTGACGAATATATAAGCCTACTGTCCTTGGCCTGATATATTCGTATTTCATCCGATAGCTACTAAAAAAGAAAAGTAGATATATCCGCCTATAGTTCGGGAAGGGTAATAGTTAAATGCTAATGGCCCAATAGCGGCTTTAAATCTTTCTAAACTGGTATTCTGTTGAATAGAAGAAATCACATCAAAACCCTTCCAATAGAGTTCCCAAGATTACCCTTAAGGGGAATTTATTTTATACTAATTAGTATAAAGATTAGTAGAGATCCTTTGGTACTTGCTCTGGCACATTTGAGGAAAAAATGTGGTTTTACACACACACATACACACCCATATGCTTTATAATTTGTAGAGTCTGTTGAGCAATGCATATTTGGAAATTGATGTATTTTGTTAAATATTTAGATCTCTGATAATAATAATCCCCTATCAAATGTACACGAGATATTTTACTGTGCAAGAGTAATAGTAGTATCAATCTCTTTGTTTGTTGGCATTATTAAAAATGGTGCGATTGAGTGCTGCATGCAAAAAAGCCTCTTTCTCAACCATTTTTTCCAATTTTTCTAAGTAATGATTAGGATTAGTTTTCTACAAAAAATATTACCACATCAATTCTACAAAAGAAAAAAAAAGAAAAGATTATTACAAACTTGTATTCTTGACTAAAAATTTTCTCAAAAAGTTTACTTTTATATTATCTAAATATAAAAATGAATAGTAATAATGGAAAAAATAGGTTTTGAGAATGACAACTGGTGTGCTTTGTAAAAATTTGGGATAACTTCATTTTAGCACAAAAAATAAAGATCCAATGAGTCCCCAAATAAAATTTTGTTACCATGTTCTGGGTATGACAATTTAAAAAACTTATCTTCTTTTAACTGGGTATTACATCTGTGATATTAACCTTGCATGTTGATATTAGAGAGTACTGCCAAGGAGCCGGATGTAGGGACTGCAAAGTTAACATTATGAAATGTATTTCCATTTTACTGTTACTTTTGTTATTCCATACACTATTTTGGACAGTACCGCAGCAACAATTTAGAAACAACCTGAATTAGAGGTCCTTGTATACTTTACTGGAATACTATAGTAAATTCAATCCTTTCACTATTCCCTACCACCAAAGAATAATGTATTCCTACTTTGGTTATCAGCCTTGGTTAGTTGGTTAATTTTTTAGATTGAGTATATGACTTTTTTAAAGACAAAATTACCTACAAACTATTGTCATCTAATATCAGCTGTTTTCGAACTAGGTAAATATGCTCTTAACCAAGATTTGAACCAGGGACCTTAAGCTTTGGGGTAATTTATGATAACTACTCAGTTTCCTATAAGTGTATAAACTGTTGATGAGTTTTTGGTATTATAGTATTGGTACAACTTTTGGAATAGCTGGCACTACTGAAGTTTGAGACACACTCGCACTAATCCAGTTTAGTGTAGGTCAAATTTAAAATGTAATATTTTTTTTATTTTAATAATTGCACGATATTATGAATCCTTTCCCCAAATATTTTGGAAAGTGTTTCCCAATTAATTCATAAGAGCGAAGCTGAAAGAAGGGCAATCTAAAATCAGTGAGAGTTCTTAAACTTAAGGGTCTTCTATATCTTGCGTAAAACAGCAAAAATATGCACTTCGTACTAACATGTTTCGGACGCCGTTTATCAACCTAAAAAGTTGTTGAAGATCTTAAATTGTTTTTAAAGGATATGTGCTTTTGTCTTATATCTCATAATTAAAAGAAATCGGCGGCAACTCATTTTAATCAACAGTTCAACTGAGTAAAAATCGATTATTTTGAACGCATTTTTTGGGAGTTTTAAGCAATAATTTCCATATTTTAAGCTAACACGTAAAAAATATAAAGCCTTCTTTATAACTTAAAGTAGTTTCCAAGATTATTAATTTAAAATAGAACCCGAAACACGTTATTACGAATGCATGTTTCAACGATTTTGCAGCTTGAGTCAAGCCTTTTTGTATTAAAATCATACTGTACACTCGGGAGTTTTCTTCAAGGTAAAGAAGAGCCTTAAGAGGGGACCGGAGTCAATTGTAAAACAGCTTTTTAGTTTCCAAAGTGAACACTAGGGTAGTAGGGTAGCTCTACAAGTTCGTCCGTATCACTACTTGGAGCACTGCCTGCACAAAATAAGTTATACAGCTACCTGCTCCCAACTGACAGGGAGGGGGAGAGTCCGAGAGAAAGCCGAAAAATAAAGTGAATAACACTGTTATACGCATTCACAACAATCAAAGCTAGACAGTCTGGCATTTAGCCGTAGGCTAATAGAAAATGATGAGAGTGCGATAATGCTTACAGAATGAAGGTCCACCCGTAAGTATAAGAATCGCGTTGACGTTATTAGTAGCCTACCACTCATAAGTAAATATTGAAATCTTGAGTTCTCTAATGGTACATTACTTGTAAATATTATATTTAAACAGAAATTC
Organism: Philaenus spumarius; assembly: GCA_018207615.1. Taxonomy (NCBI): domain Eukaryota; kingdom Metazoa; phylum Arthropoda; class Insecta; order Hemiptera; family Aphrophoridae; genus Philaenus; species Philaenus spumarius. The sequence continues at coordinate 60,417 of JAGFPH010004940.1, read as the reverse complement.
AATATTTTTTCAATTCTTTACTGATGATTTTAAAAAGTTGTCCAGCATGGTTTTTTTATATTGCAACATGGTTTGCTTATGACTGAATAGATTATAATATTTACTGTCACAAAGTGTTTGAAACTGTAAAAATTAAAAATAGATTATTTTTACCGATGTTGCCTGTTTCAAACACGAATAGTGTAGCCTAAAGATAACAAACATTTTGCCATAGGCCTACCAATAAGTCTTGTTTACTTCAGTAAAGTATATTGTACAAATATAAATTCAAATATTGTAATAATGTAGCAATATTTCTTCAATACCTACAGCTTTCAAAGTTTGTGTATAAAAAAGTCATATTATTTGTCATTTTTCTGGTGACTAAAATTCCAAAAACCCTTAGATATTACAGACTTAATATCAGAAGTAATATAATTATATTATATTTGTTTCCTTATCATGTTTCATATTATTACATTTAAGATGTATTTTATTTATGTTGTGTTTCTTTGAAATTGTAAGGCGTGCTGACTTTGGATGGGGTATAATTTAAACACGTCAAATCCATCCATTACTGTCAAAGGTTCCAAACAAACGGAACAGGTAAAATTGGAAGGGATTTGGATAAAGCTATGTCACACAAAACCACTTGACTTGTCACGCCTACTTGACACAAAAACTACTCACTGCAAACTATGATAACTGGTCCCGCAATCAAAAAATATATCATTTGTATGGAAGAAAAAAAAACTAATTCAAAAGTTGTTCTTTTTCATACAATATTGGGTTTTTAATAACTTTCACGCAGTACTTCTAGTAATTAATTTGAATAGCATAAAGTAATAATAAGACCTAAATCATCTTAAATATCGTTGTGTAAAATAATTATGTTTTTTTAAACACCACAATATAGTGTTCTTCAATTATTTAAAAAATCAAAAAGTAAATAAGCACTCTTTATGGTTACATCATGCTTATTGCCTACATAAATAGTTTTTCCTAGCAATTGATTTGAATAAAATTATAAAATTGAAGTAATAATAAGACTACAATTTAAAAAATAATAAGACTACAATAATACAACAATTAGACTACAAGTAAATAATAACAAGACTACTGCAATAATACTACATTTCAATAATAATAATACTACAATAAGACAAAAATTTTAATAATAATAAGACAATTGAAGAAATAATAATTCAAATGTCAGCTTCGGACAGTTCTTCTACTTCTCTAATTTCTCCATTAACAACGATCTTGGATGTTTTATTAACAACTTTATTCTTTGCATTGAGTATGTACGTCGGGTTTCTAATGGGCATCGACCTGCATATTCTGGGGTCAATAAGTTCAGACAGAATACAATTCTTGTAGAACTTTTCTAGTTTCAAAGACGTGCCGCGAGGCTGGCAAAAGGGTGCCTGGTGCTCCCAAGACCTTGTTGTCCTATTTTGATTTCGAGCTGAGGGTTAATGTGGGAGACTTTATTGTAGTTGGCTCGCATAATCGCAAGGCACTAAAGTGTGGGGGCGATTGGCGGACATAAAATTCTGAACCGAGTGTTGAATGAGTTTGATTGAGGGAAATTTATTGAAACAAAACGTAAAATAAAACAATAATAAAAAAGCAGTACCGGAATGGCGTTGCGGCACCAGTATATTCTTGTATACAGGTTATGCTTAATTTATTACTATATTATTAATTACATTTAATTTCTGTCATATTACACAATCTTGCTATCGCATTTAATTTATTGTACTATTCTTTCCATATTTAACTAGATAAATTTAACTGGATATAATAAAATGTCGAAATATTTTGAAGAAAAAAAAAATATATATAGGCCTATATAAGCTTTTTATGTGTTTGACAAAAAGTGTTAGTTCTTCAGTAGTCAAATATATTTCCTTGCCTCAGACGGATGTGACCTTTCCGGTAACCATGTTATATTCTCAGAATCCGACTATTTGCACTGTATGCTATGCCGCCGCTCCAGCCCTTCAGGCTTTGTTTTGACTGTTAGCCTTTATTCACAAATCCATGAGTGGAAGTCTGTCAATATTCTTACAGATGAAGCACATTCTTAGACAGAAATACTCAAGTGTTCACGTCCTTGGGAAATCATCTGATACGACTAAAATTTTAAATACTATTCAAATACAAATGGTTTGTTCATCGTAGATTGCCAGTGTCAACTAACCTCATGGCAATGAACTAAAAAATTATTTTTTTTATTATTTATACATTATTATTAAGGTCACTTTTAAACTAATAAGATTTATAATTAATTTTTGTAACGTATTAATAACATCTTCGAACTCTATTAAAATTAAATTAATCTTACTATTAATTGGTGTTCAGTGAGCACTGTGAAGAATTTAAACAATATTAAAACACTTAGGCTGAGTTGCACCAACCAGGATCAGTTTTGATCTAGGATCAAAGTTGTATTTGATCCAGGATCAACTACTTTGATCAGTTTTGTTTCTATTGAACCATACTTGGATCAAATAATTGATCCAGGATTTACTGATCTAGGTATTTGATCCCGGTTGGTGCAACCCAGCCTTATAGCCCAGTCAGTATAGGTTAAAACTACCAGTAATTTTCAATATGGCTGATTTTTTTTATAAGTACCTTAAAGTATGTACATTAACATAAAAAAAAGTTCACCAGTCTATCGATTTCCCAAAGTCGAAAAAAAAATCGATTATCATTTTCTTTTCGATTATTCTTAATATTTCGAGCTATGATGAAGATAGAGAAAAATAAAAAATACCACCGTGTAGGGGAGGTATTTTTCAATAAAAAATGTCATATGTATTTATTTCCTCCGAGAAATGGTTTGTCTGGAAAAAATTTGATAATGCAGGTATGTATTTTGCAGCAGGGGAAATCACTAAAAGGGGACATCTTATTCATATATGAAGCGTTGGGTCATTCTAAATTGGCCGAACTTTAATATATCGAATTGAAACTTGACATAGGAGTTAAAATATATATTTTAAACATTTATGCTGAGTCTCAGTTTGTTATCTTGAAAATGACCCGATCTAGAGCCACTTGACTTATCAATGGGTTTCTCGATTTTAGGAGTACCGGATCCACCAATTCATTTCAAACAGCTCCAGTTTAGAAAATTTTCAAAATATCAACCTAAAAGTTTTTTTACAAGTTAAATATATATATTCAAACAAGTTCAAGGAGTATAATCCTTTTTCATTGTTTACTTTTAAAAGCACAAGTAAATTAAAAAAGTATAATTTTAGACCTTTTTAGATTTTTCATCAAAACGCTGATCAGTAAAAACGCTGATCAAAATAGTACACGTTGATCAGCTGCAGATTAGTCATTTTTGAAAATATATATTTTAAATAAGTATAGCAAAAAACAATTGTATTTTTAACTTCTGTACCAATTTTTAAATCGATATGTTCAAAAATGTCGAAAATGGAGTCGTTGAATTCAAAAGTGTTATAGTTAAAACGAGATAGGTAAAACAAAAAACTATTTTCAAGCGCCTCGTTTTTAAAAATAACAAGAAGAAGATCGTTCATACTTACTAAGAATACTGGTGTACTCAACTTGTAAAACAAATTTGGTGTTGATATTCCAAAAATTGACGAAACTGGAATAGATTGAAATTAGTTCGTGAGTCCGGTACTCCTAAAATCGATAATCGAAATCGACTCCTAGATCGGGTCATTTTCAAGATAACAAGCTGAGACTCAGCATAAATGTTTAAAATATATATTTTAACTCCTACGTCAAGTTTCAATTCGATATATTAAAATTCAGTTAATTTAGAATGCGCCAACGCTTCATGTATGAATGATATGTCCCCTTTTAGTGATTTCCTCTGCTGCAAAATACATACCTGCATTATCGAATTTTTTCCAGACAAACCATTGCTCGGACGAAATAAATACATATGACCTTTTTTGTTGAAAAATACCTCCCCTACCTAAAAGTTTTTTAAATGTTTAAATAAATAAATGATTATTTTATTTACTAATGTAAAGATAAATTACTAAAACTAGAAGTACAAATAGATTATAAAAGTACAAAAGTATATAATACATGACAATAGTAAATTAACAAAAGTAAAATTAATGAAACAAAATAATTTTTTAATATATTTTTAATTTTATTTACTAATGTAAAGATAAATGACAAAAACTAGAAGTACGCATAGATTATAAAAGTACAAAAGTATATAATACATGAAAATAGTAAATTAACAAAAGTAAAATTAATGAAACGTAATAGTATATTTCGCACCTAGGGCCGAAAATGAGGTTTTGCAGGCTTGAGATCGTGTTTCAAGTTCGAGACGGAGTCGAGAACTTGAAACGATCGAGAGCTGCAAAACCCTTTCGGCCGTGGTGCGAACGCTATTTTTCACCACCCTACACAATAAAATAAATACTATATAAAATTTAAAAAGAATATTTATTTAGCACACATGAAAATTAAACTTTGAGGTTATAAACTAGCTAGCTATGGAAAGTACAGTTTTACCTCAGTGTAGTTTGAAAACATATGGGCCTATTTCATAACGAAATTGTGTTGAGATATACGTTCATATTTTAATTGAATAAACGAACAGCTGACTTTACGGCCCTAGGGCAGAAAAGAGCTACTTTCGGCCTCCAAATGACGTTCCGAAAATAGCTGAAAACATCGTAGTGTGGTGAAAAAGAATTTTTTAATATATTTATATTTTTTATATATATTTTATTTTTTAAATATTAAAACAAATACTAAAAAATCAACAAAAAAAACGCATAAAGTAATAATTACCATAAAGGAAACCCGAGAAGTTAACAAATGGTAATAAAATACAGTTATTTACCAAAAATATAAAAACATTGGTAAAAACATAATAAATTGTACATAGAATATGAGAACAATTAAAAAAATAATGAATGCCTAATACTAAAGAAAACTAAATACAAACAATCCAGTAGCAAAACACATTACTTGGCCTACTCATATAGAGCATAAAAAATGTACGATGAAAATAGTGCACACAGGTCAAAGTTTATAAGCACTCTGGTTCGTGGGCTCTTAGTTAGTAATTGCTACAAAAAAACTATTATTAAATTTACAGTTTTAGTTTGTTTGATTTTTTATATCCAATCACTGTACGAATTCAATGATCTTATTCCTAAATATGTTATACTAGCTGTTAACCGCGACTTTTATTCAAGAGTCGTATTGAGTAACTAAACCACAAACTTTTGATATAAATAAGAATGATACCGGTATTGTAAGAAGTTTGCAATCTTCCTTGCCGGTGAGCGACGCTAGTGAAACCTGGCGGGACATCGATGAACTACTACGGCTGCCGATCCATGTACTTTGTAAACTCTAATTGCAGAGGTATTTTGAAACGACGAAATAAAATATTTCTATTGAATATAACTGAAATATTAGACGTCAATTTTAACGTCACAATACTTAAGTTGATGTAGGTTTAAATTTAAAACATACTTATTTTAAAATACAATTTTTACAACAGAATTAGTTTTGATAGAAAAACGTTGAAGTCTTATGGAGAAATAGATATTGAATTTCTTAAAATAAAAATATAAAACAAAACTTTCAGTAAACAATTTTTTATAGGCTGATACGTAAGACAGTAACAAATTATTTGTCTGTTACGATTTTTTACTGAACGTGCTGGTTCTCGGTGAGAAAAATATAAACTATACCCGCCCCATGTTAAACTGGAGATCAGATCCGTGAGCGGTTGGGCTGACTCCGGTCCCCACTTAAACCTAAACTTAATCTTACATGTGTTAGCATTTGACACTGATAATTTAAAATCCCAGTTTCAAACCATATATACCTTTTCTCTAGAGAGCACATCGTTCCTACTGTAATGAAGTACTACTGGAGCTGTCACAAGGGCTAGGTTATAATTTGGAGGCTGTGTGCTTCCATAAAGTTCAAGGTTTTTTGACTTCCCATGATCATACCATTGGAACTCTCCTAAAAAATAGTAATGTTTGTAATAAATGAATACTTGTCTTATAATCAGTTTATTTGATCATCTTTTTTCTAATACCTTCAACAGTGAATTACAATGATCAGTGAATTCTGATCAGTTACAATACAGTTTTTTCTGACAAGTTTTCCGAAAACATTTCATGTTTAGAGTATTGAATAAATCTGCTAAATTTATAATCACAACAAAATCATTAAAATTGAACTTGTAGAACTTTATAAATAAACAAATTTAGAAAAAACACACTTCACTTAATTTATTTTTTATTAGTAGGTACCGTAGGCATTATAAAAAGTTAGTTTGCCCCAAAGAGACTTATTTCCAGACAGAGTTAAACAGGGCCAATTTTAATGATTTTTCTTAAAATGTTTTCTTTTGTTACATTTGCATAAAATTATAAAATAATTACCACTTAAAAGAAACATTTGCAAAAAAGTACTGAATTAATGTTTGCAACTATTTAAATAGTGAAGTTAGCCTTGAAAATATTTTGATTATGTAGTTTTACACTTTGTTCATATTGTAAGTTAACTGTAGTGTAGGTACATGTGTTTAATGAATACTATAACCTAATTGCCAAATACCCAAATTTTACTATTGTTAAATTACTAAATAATAGACGAAATAACTACAATGATATTCTTTTTATGTTATCTTACAACAATAGTAAATCTGTAATTGTGCTTTCTCTACACATTTTGTAGACACTTTAAGTAGGCCCATTGGATATTAACTTGCAAACTGAATTCACAACCAATATTTTATTTTGAACTAGTGGACCCAGAATGTTTCACTATTGCTTGATTTAATTTTAGGGTTAGTTATTCCATTTCATCCCTTTGACTTAAGTAATTGAATTGCAAATTTTTGTTTTTAATCAATTAAGAATAATATGAAATAATTTTAGCTTTTTAGTTTGTAGGAATTTAGTGAAATTTATTTTTATTGTATAGGGGTAGCTAGACCATTTAAATATATGTGTAACCATATTCTCTAAAAAATCCAAGTACAAAAATCCATGTGTAAATTGTAAAATTTTAGTGAAATTAGTTGAGTAGTTTTTGAGAATATAGGAAAAGTATGGATTAATATTTAATTTTAAGTGTTTTTATTACATTTCATCCCTCTGACTTAAGTATTCAAATTGCAAATACAGTAGTTTTTTATATTACTTAAAAATAATATTACTTATGAAAGTTAGTTAATGTATATTTATTGTATAGGGGACCCCTTAGACTTTAAACTGTAGTAATTGTAATGTCCTAACACTCCTGGCAATGATATTGATAAACTGTGATTTTTTTTTGCGAAATTGGTCTAACAGTTTTTGAGTCTATAGAGGACAAAGAAACAAACATTCATTTTTATATATAGAGATGAATAGTTTAGTAGTACAGAAATGTTGTACTTTTTAGATTTTGAAGTTAATTTATGTTTAACTAATCATATACATCTTAAGACAGACTGCCTCTAAACTAAGATCCCTCACTACTAAACTTCTTAATGCAGTTTACCTTTCTAACCTCTTCAAAGTATTAAGTGTAAGAGGAGCCATGCAGTACATTTAATATTCAGATCTCTATTTGAACATAATAACTTCAGTTGAAATATTATACCTTATGGCCGACACATGACTTCGTTTTTTGTTCTTTTACAATTTTACACATTTTAGGACTTCTGTTCCATCACCAGAAACAATCATCCACTAATCTACTATTTTTAAGAATATGTTTGCAGGTACATATATTGTGACAACTGCCAGTCTGTTATGCAGTTAAATTTTGTAATTACCACTGGCTTCTTAAATTTGTATTGCTGTTCATATATGGTTTTCAAATCTAAATTAGTAGTTTATTTAGTATACCTAGTTGATTTTTTATGTTTTTATTTTTTACCTTAAATTTGTTGTAAATTTGTAATTCTTCCATATATCGTTTGTACAGCTTCCTTTAGTGAATATGTTTATTGGTTCAAAGGTACTGTTAAAGTTTCCGCTATTAAATGTCGTACATAATTGAATTTGTTACTCAAATCAAATAGTAGGTATTCTTTAAAACGTACTTGGAAAAACGCTCTTCCTGATTGGCGTATGTACAATTTATCACAACTGTCACAGATTATTTTTACTACTCCTGTTTGTTCTTCTAATGATCTTTGGTTTTTTGGGTGGGATTTTTGTTTGTTTTGCTGATTTTGGTTTGACAGCCTATTTTTCCATAATTTTTGGAAGGTTGAAAGGAAGGATGCTGCCAAATGACATTAATATGTAGATTTATTTTGGTTTCTCTTACAGAGGGGTTTGGATATGTATTTTTGTTTTTGAGGAACTTGTCAATTGTAATGCTTTTGTATTAGTTTTCATGATGATTTGTTTAATTATGATTATTCTTCATGGTAATCATGCAGCTCTATTGATGTGGTGACTGGTCTGCAATTAGATAATACAATTATAAGCTGTTATTTTTTATCAGAAGTTCCGAAACTCATACAATCATAAAGGAGAACATACCAGGTCATGTGTCAACTTAATGTTTAGTATTTTATTAAATTCAATGTGTTTTAATTTATCATTGATTTATTAGAGCATAGATCTAATGTGGTGGAGGTTCAGCAGAGCCTTATGAGATATAAACTGTGCCTTACATCCTTACAAATAATACTTTAAGTTGATTTATACACTAAGTCAATAATGTATTAATATTCTTACCAGATTGCAAATTTTGAGCATAGTGCATAATAGTATTAGCTGAAGTGCTGGAGACATGCGACATTACCATGGGTAGAATAGTCTGTAACAAAAAGCCCAAAATTGTTACTAAATTTGATGTTAACTAATACCGGGTGATTCTGTTTACCACCTTAGTTGGATATTAAAGCTTTATTGGCTGAAAAATTGCATAAATACATATAAAATATTAAGAGAATTAAGTAAAAAATTTAAAGTTAACAAAAAGTAATTTTAATGACTTTCAATACAAAGCTGCGTCCTCACTCGCTGTTTGCGACAGAATATTAATTGTAGAACAAGGTATGGTAAGCAATAGTAACATGTCTCAGAAACTTAAGTTATTGCTTTCTTTCTTTTTGCACACAAGTTGTGCTTGTTTTCTTAAATACTCCTGACCTCTTCAGCTGCAATCTTTTGTTGAAGTAATTGTGATTATCAACAAACAGAGATGGAAGGGTGCAACAATCAAGTATTACAGCTAATTGAATTGTTTAATCACTTGCAATTTTATTCACACTAGACAAATTGTATCAAGAATAAACATTCTTTGTGTGAAATAGCTGTAATTTCAAAGTGTTCAACAATAGTTATACTCAAAAAATGTGTAACCTTAACCCTTTCCACTCCAATTACTGGGGACCTAGTGTTGCTATCAGCTCCATTTAATTTTGAGCGAATATTGCACTGTAACTTGTTTACTCCAAAAAAAGTATTTCTGTCAGTTCTAAAAGGCTGATTCTTTTTTTTTTTTTTTGTAGTTTCTTCTAAGACTAAAGTATAGATTGGTATGAAATAAAACATAATTTTTTAGTTTCAAGTATATTTTTTAAATTTGTATTTATTGAAAAAAATAGAAATTTGTAACAAAAAACCAGAAAAAACAAGAATTTTGGACAAATTTTCAGTGAGAGACCTATATTTGTTGCTTGATTTTTGTTGTCTATATCCTTACAAACAAAATTAAGTGGTTTACAAATGTTTTAGACACAATAATACATTATTAAAAAAAATGTAATTAAAAAACACGTTTTTCGTAAAAAATTAGTTTTTATTAAAAAAATTTGTTTGTACACCAACTTGTACAAAATTGCCTCAAGTATTTATTTTATTGCTTAGCAACAGCATTATTTAGGTCAAAACTTGTAAGTAAAGCTTTTTTCAAAACTTATTGGTAATATTGGAATCATTCAGATTCGAAACAAAAGTTCCGTCGCCACTCCCGCCATTTTGTAACTGCCGTCGTCTTCGTTCATTTTATTTCACAACAATCATTATTGTAAAAAGAACAATATTAAAAAATAAACTGTGAAATTACACACGATAACCTAGTACAACAAAACTAAACAACGCATAAGCTCACTAAAACACGGTGGGTAAGTAGGAACCAAACAACGGCGAGAGCAGACAGCTGTTTACAGAGCGGCCAAAGACAGCAAACATTACATTTTCTAAGATTTATTTACCACAGACACTGAACTCAAATGGTTCTAAAAAAATTCCACAGATAGCAGGAAATCTCAAACTTCAACAATAGTGGTCATCAAAGTAACTACGTCCGTTCAAATGCAATCAAAGAACGTTGTCATAGCGAGTTCGGGGCTCGCCCGACATAGGAGTTCGAGCGGATTAGTAGGGTGAAGGGCTGCCCCGACACTCAAGGGGAAAGGGTTAAAGTAGGTTTTACAGGAAAAATTTAAAAACAAGACCTGGAAGTGGAACAACTAACTTTAAAGTGGTTTGGGTATAAAATAAATTACCCTTTCTTATGGCATAAAGTACAAAGAGTTTTCCAAAGGGTTTTTGAAGAAGTGACTGCTTTGCAAAATTTTGTGTCCTGTTTTGAAATATGTAAAATGACACTTGTAACACTTTTAGACTTGTAACAAAAGAATTCCAAAATCTAAATGTGTCAGTCAAGTAAATTTCTTAATCGTAACGGATCATTAGCTAAATCATAATCTTCAAGCCACCACACAGTATTTTAGTTTTAGTTTTTTCTTGAACTGCTCATCTGACATTTTCATACGTTGTTCTGTAACTGGACATAAAACAAATGTATATCTGGACGAAATGTGTTACAGAATAATTGATTACACAAAAAAATATAGAACTTGACATAATTTGTTTTACAAACTTGTTTAATATGATTGATTGTGTCAGTGAGGAGACATATTAACAAATAATAAATACATATATTAAGTATGATTATTAAATAAAGAGACTGATTCCACTACTTTAACAAACCTGTCGAAACTGGTAAGTGCATGCGTGGTGGGTGACCTTGAATGTGTATGAACTTGCTTTTAGTTTGGTTGTGTTTTCTGTTGTGCACTGGAAAAATACTAAGTTTAAAAGTTCAACAATGTATTAATTTTAAATGTTTAGTTAAATTGAAGAAAATGCAAACATAATGTTTTGAAACAACAGCTTATGGGAGTGACTACCTCCTCCTGTGCGTATGTTTGAATGGTTGAAAAATTAAGAAACAATCAGTTAAATTGATGGAAAAACCGCTGACTAAGTGCTAGAATGATAGCTGAATCTGTCAACACTGAGGAAAACAGAGTGTGAAAATTTTGAGTGAGGATCTTAATATGAAAAAGTTTGTGCAAAGATGGTCCTAGGGGTTCTCTCACCAGAGCTAACGTAATGACACAATAAATGTTGTGTTGATATTCTAGAGCAACTTGATGCAGATCGAAACTTATTTCAAATAGTAATCAATTGTAACGAAATCTGGACCTTCCTGTGTGATCCTGAGACCAGAAGACAGTAAATACTGGAAAACACAGTCATCACCAAGAATGAAACAATTAACCAAAATAAGTCAAAAATCACAGCCGTGTTCTTTGTGTTTTTCGATATAAAGGGTGTAATTTTGGAAGAAAGGATTCTAGAATCATAAAAGTTAACTGGATTATAGGGACGTTTTGACAAAGCTGAGAGAAAAGGTCAGGAAACCCCTCTAATGTTTCTGTTCACATATATCTTCTGTGAAGCAGTTATTGACTGAAAATAACATTAATACCCTTGAACATCTTCCACATTGGCACGATTTAGCATCGTGCAAATTTGATCTTTTCTCAAAACTTAATTCGGTGTTTAAATGTTTCGAGTCAGTTGAGGTTGTAAGGAAGAAAATAGCGGATGTTTTGATACAGCCGATACAAATTGATCTGCTCCATGGCTTTGAATAGAGTAATTATGCGATATATTAGTGCAAATGATGATTGTATGGAACGAGGCAAGCATTACAATTATAATACACATAAATAAAGTTGATCTATTTTTAATTAGTCTCATTATTTAATAGACATACCTCGTATAACTAAAACATTACAAAACTAAGATATATACTTAAAAATAACATTTACAATAAAATATAATTAAAAGAGTATATATATAAAAAATAATCAAACAAAATTGTAATTATATGCTTAATTACTGGGTGATACGATGAAATTACACATAAAATCTAATTACCCAAGACATCCAATAGCTACAAACCTTACATTCACACTTTTAAAATAAATGCACACCCAATCATATTTGTAAAAAAAGGAAAATAGATAAAGCATTAGAAAAGTATGAGTTGTATAAGATCTTCAAAAGCAACACAAAATCAGTTACAGTTGAAGACCAGTTACAGTTAAAGTGCAACAATGATTCGGCGATCACCTCGGTCGAAGGAAGCCTACATCAGATTCTGTACATAATCAGTAGTTGGTTAATTGCTCGATATCATGCACGCAAAACTTAAATAAGAGTTGTGTGTTGTATAATGTGAACAGTTTAATACATTTGACTATCTGACAACGAAAACTGTTGAGAAACAGATTAATTTTACTGTGGATATTTACAACGAGTTGAAACTTTTTTTGAATCTGTGTATGAATTTTGTAAATTTTTATGAAATACTTTAAATAACAGTAACAGACTTTTATTGAACTTTAGTATCGATATATCTTCTTGTTTGTGTGGTTATATTTTATTATTGAAAACAGGAAAGGGGATATGTGTTTATATGAACTTCATCACATATTTTAATGAGAAGAATATTCCTGTGATGTATGGCAGATTCCTTCTGAAATACCATGTGGGTTGTAATTAATTATCTTAAGTATTTAGGCCTACATTTAAAACAAGAATTAATTAAAGTATATTTTCAAAACTTTATACTTTTGTGTTTTGGAGTATCGGACATTTTTCCGTAGGAAATGGAATGAAAATAATGCTTGCTTGCACACATTGACTGGTCAACACAGTAACAGGGTTTATGTTACTGGAAGCCCTGTGAAACGCCCTAGTGCAGTTCGTATGCAATCCAGCTACGCGCGTCTGTCACATGATTGCCTAAACAATGCCTGCATATCTTAACTGACAAGTTTTATACGATTTTATATAAAACTTTGATGTTATATTTGATTTGAATTTTAATACTTAATCAGGTCCAGATCTACATGTGTATGAAGGCTCCATTTATGTAAAATACAAAACTGAAAAGAAATATGAACGTAAAACCGTTGAGAACAATATCATATAATTTAAAATAAAAGTAAACAATAAACAGCACACACTATTAACAAAATTTGAGGGAAATTTATAGATCAGTTGGTTCAAAATATTATAATAATGATATGAATAAACATTTCATGAAAATTAAATATGTCCTTTCTTGATTGAATATGAACATAGAATTTAACAAGAGTTTTCTCGTCCAATGTGGCAGTCTAGTCGTAATTGATTGCCAATATTTTCCTAGGGGGTGCTTTATTATTAAAACAGAAATTAAATCGATAAATTAGGATTTTTGGAGGTTAAGATCTATTTGTAATGTAACTGTACCCCAACAGTTTGTTAGTCTATTTATTTACCTTTGATTTATCTATCTATTTATCTGTCTTTCTATTTTTTATTTTTCTAATAAAGCCTGAGATATAAGAAAAAATAGTGAAGCGGTGCACTCTAAATGAACCAACAATGAACTTTTATGCGCCTTTATCGCTAAGCTGTAGACCGATTTTGTTGAGATTTTCGGGGTCGACTCATTTGCATATAAAATATATTTTGAAATCTACTTCCCGATTACATCCCTCTTCGTAAATGTTTTTGACGAATTAATTTTCCTCCTCTAAAATGCTTCATTTTCGGAAGATTCACTCTAAAATATTACGCCTATGAAACCGGCCCCTGGATCAGACTCTGAATACACCCAGAGTAAATTATTAATCTCTGAATAACTTTTTCAGTTTAAGTGTAAACGAACTGCTATTATATAAAAATATTGAACACTTCTAACCATGTTTAGCTGTATGTTGTCCTGCCCACAAATCCAAAACACATAACTAATACACAAGAACTGTAGACGAGAACCATCTCTGCACATGTCAGCAAGCAGTTTCCGCATCCATGACGCCAATGGGAACACTTCGTGTACACCTTCCTTCACTAAGGCTTTCTGGAATAAACAAACATTCATTGTTTATACAAATACTTTTAAATATACGGTAGACTGTACTGCTGCAACGAAACAATTTAGTCAATTGAAACCCCATTCACTCGCCCGCAAAATAATCCAAGGAAAAAATGGTCAAAATTCAATAAAATAGTTTCATTTTTACAAATAATGAACAAAATAAAAAACGTACAGATTTGTATTGCATAGTCAATCAATTGTAAAAATAACCTATTTAAGTCTTGGTGTATTAGGCATTTTGCAGGCGCTAATCCGTCGCACGTAACATACAATTGATCTTACCGAATGTTATTCTGCCATAAAAATGTTTTACAAAATTTTCTAAGATGCATTAGTCGACTTAAAATTTATGAAATCGATTTGGAAGCAATATTTTAGGCCAAGCACTTTGAAATAAACATTTTTTGTCTTGAAATTTTTTAAAACTCTTACTTTTCGAGATATTAGCAACTTTATGTCGATTTATTTCAACGCGTTTAGGGCCGCCATTTTGTTTTGGGTGGTCCGATTTTTATTTTCTTTATGTCATTTTTTCTAGTCTTAAATATACCTTTAAAATGAGATATTACATGACCATACTTCCCATTTAAAAGTTTTAAGTTGCCCCAAAATCCCCCATTTATAAGGGAAACTCAAAATTTCCGATTGCTTCAAAAGATACTTTGAGCTAAGTTAGTATCGTTCCACAAATGATATTTGTTTGTTTTAACAAACACAAAAGTTAAAGAGGGGGGACTTTTAAGACACCTGGTATGTCTGTCTTCTGTTTGTTACGCAATTACGACCAAACGCGTTGTTAGATTTTCTTCAAATTTAGAATAAAATGATCCTTGAAGTCAGCAAAGTAGACGTGAATAGTATACGAATGGTTAGTGTCGGAGGTTTCAGTTTTAAGGGTTCTTTGTTCGATCCCATAACTCAATAAACATTTTTTCTTTTTCAAATGATTTTAATATTAATATGTGCCATAATGTTACAGGATCATAATTTTTCTTTCTGTGTCTCTACAAATAAATCTTAAAAAAAACTCGTAAAGTAATAAGACAAAACTAAACTTTAAATAAATTGGAATAAAGCATAAACAATTCAACATAAATTATAAAATTGTAACCTGTAAAATGTTCTTAATCGAAAGAAACAAATAAATTAAAACTATCACTAAGAACCAAAAATAACACTTAGTTAAGTTGTATTTTAAATATATTTTAATCAAAATAATAAACATTAGAAAGAAATAAATATAATAGGTAATAAATTTCTTATTTTACAAACCTTTTATACAAATTAATTACTTATAAGCTAAAGTAGAAAATTCGTAAATGAGTAAATTTAGCTGACAAATATTCAAGTTTCGGACAGTCGAAGCTAGTATATACAGAGTGTCTTGCAACCATATGAACAAACTTTATCACGTTATTCAGCATTTCAAAAGAAACAAAAAATGTAACATAACATGTGTCCTATCTCATTCCGTTTTCGGTCTGTCTGTCTGTATGTGTTTCTTACAAAATACTTCATATTTTAAGAAGTAGAAAAGATATTGAGCTCAAACTTTGTATACCTATTTGTTGCGTAACCTTTTATCACTGTACGAAAAATTAGAACAACATTTTAAATATTTTCAAAATGGCGGCCGTTTATAATTTTTAATTTCAAATATCTCAAAAACCGCTAAATTAAAAAAAATACAAGAGACAAAAAAAGTTTACTTTTTTAATGTACTCAACGGTTTTTCTATTTTGTCTGTTGCTTAAAAGACAAAAGAGATATTGACCAAAAAAAGGAAAAATGTATTTCTTGGTAGTTGTCAACAATACCCAGAATTACTCTAGAAACAAAATATTTTAAAGTTATTTTGAGCTAAAATAATGAGTTAGTTGCATAATGTTCCGAGCACTTTCTGAGCTGATTCCACTAGCAAAAATAACGGGAAAAGTTAATTTATTCATAGGACTGGAAATGCTTCGTTAGAGAGTTACAGATGTTTGAGCTCAATATCTTTTCTACTTCTAAAGATATTAAGGTTTTGGGAAAAAACACATACATACAGACAGACAGACCGAAAACGGAATGAGATAGGACACACATTATATTACATTTTTTGTTTCTTTTGACATGCTGAATAACGTGATAAAGTTTGTTCATATGGTTGCAAGACACCCTGTATATTGCTATTAACGCTTTTTTTCATGTATTGTATTTTTGCATGCAAAACTAATTATTATAGAAAAATACTTCCTTTCTTTGTTTTCTTTTCTTTTAGGTATTATATAAATAACGGTATAAGAACAACATACTTATTATAGGCAATTAAATTATTAACAATGAAATAAATATATACAGTAATAAGTTATTTTATTCCTATGCGGTGTTTTATATTAAATGCTCAAACGCAGCCTGTATAACACAACAGGCAAGCTAGAAAGAAAGATTCTGTGTATGTATCGTAGGTCCTCTCTTTCTGTCCCACGCGACAAGATAGAGCCTCTCTGTTCCACATAACTTTACCATGTTCGGGGTGTAGGACGCAAAGAAATAACCAAGAATATTTATCTTACAAAATGTTTTTCGTTGTTTATATAAAAAAACCTCCAATTAAAAGAAAGATTATATTTAAGTCATACATTTTTCCCGCATCAAATCAATGAGTTTGCGGGGGTCTCAAAGGCAAACGCCCAGCTACCGGGAATTGATTCAAATAAAAATATTGTCCGTCTCGACATAAATAAGAGGTATTCGACGTCTTAAGAGTTAGGTAATTATAAACTTTTAAAGGCCTGGACCAGAGGACTATTAGGCAAACATTGTATCCGCTATAGATGGTTTTAAGTACATTTTGTAATTTTTTAAGTGACTAGCATTAAGAAAACTGATAACTTATATGGACTGATATAACTAATTTTATATTATAGTCACTAATTAAACTATTTCCTACAACGCGTCTGTTTATCAAAATCGTTTGTATTTTTTCACGGGTTCCTGTACTATATAAATTAATATTTTACACTCACACCTGAAGATGAATACGGTACATTCATCAGCCGATATTATTCCATTCCACCTAAGATGGTCTTTACAAAGTTATTTACTGTATCAGCTGACGTCAATTTATGTCCAACGTGGTTCATATTTATGTTAATGCAAAATTAATGTTAAAAGAAGGTTACATTAATTTTATAGAAATATTTAAACAGAATTATTAAATCTAGATGTATTTGAAGTATGCTAATTAATATATTGTTAGTTATGATTATAATCCAAAACAACTGAACATCTTTTATAATTGGTAAGAAATCAATTGGACTGAATACACGGAAATTATACAAAACAACTTTATATAAACGATGGTGTGTGCAATTAGTTCTCTTTCGAAATCCCTACTGTCGAGAATCAGGATGGACAGTAAATAATAATTAAAGTACAATTAATTGTTTTCAAGCGTATAGAACGTTAAAATACTAATTACGGCAAACATAAACGACTTTAATTAGTACGACATTACAGTTTCAGAAAGCAGCCTATCTAATGAATGTAAGATTTATAAACAATTTGATTGGAGATGTTGAGGTCCATCCGACAGATCAAATTGTTTAGTTTATTGCGGTCTGATGAAGCAAATCTTGTTTTGACTTAAGGCTATACAACATTTCTTTCCGCCACATTTCAGTCTACTTTATTTCTGAATAAATATTGAATTCTTGTTGTCGTATTTGTTTTCTATCGACTTTATTTATATCAATCTATTCAAAATAAAATGAAAATTAACAGGATTAATAGAAAGAATTTCTAATTGTGTTTAAATTAATTCTTTACAACACTAATGAGCATGCAAAATTCCAACTCGGTGTCATTCGCTGTTCAATATATATGATTTGATTTTTGTTAAACTCACTTCGACAAAACTTAAACAATTTATTTCACATGTTTATGTAAACCTTTCCTTTATTTTTATCCAAAGTGCATAATATATATTAGTTGTTTACTTGCATATTTCTCTAGTGTTAGATATGCTATGTTCCACTTATTCTCTAACGAGTCTAGCGTGACACCTCAATTTACAGACTACTCACATAAATCTGGTGCCTGTATTTAGACAACTCCCTGTACAACTCGGACATGTGGGACATGAAGACTACGGGTGCTAGACTGAATATTGTTCTTATCTTGACATTATACTCAGGCCTCGTAGCACAAAGTACATATGACATTGTAGTTCCCATAGAGTGTCCTATGTAGTATAAGTCAGCATGTTCGGTCAGGTGAAGTATGTAGTCTATCATGGCTGGTAGGTCGTAGTAGCCCAACTCGTGGAAACTGCAACATTAAACATATGTTACTTAGGCTATAAAGTCTAACGGTGGGTGACACACGTTGCTCTGTAGTGTCCCAATATATTTTAGGTCTCGCTTGCGGGCTACGTAGGCTACGTCAACTGCAACACTCTTGAAGTTCATTAAATCTATATTTTTGTGTGTATTTCGAGTTTTTTTTTTAAATTAGCGGTGCGAGGTGCGACCGACGCCGACGCATACATTATCAATGGTTTTCAGAAATCAATAGTAATATAAAATATTTTTGATACATCCTGGGGGAGGGGATCTTTGACTCTTCAAACTTGCTCCTGCTCCAATTCTGCGCACTAATGATCTTCAATTTTATTTCGATCACATTCGTCATGCTCCTCAGTCAACTCCATTACTTCATCGTAATCTAGGTCTACCTCTCCTCATTGTTGCTGAGATATTATTTCATACATATTATTTATTTGTTGTCAAATGCAGTCTCTAGTTTTACTTTACCTTTTATGTGGCTACATGTTTCACTGCCGCAGGCAGCATCATCAGGCCAGCTGTCTATGTCCACTCAAACACTTATACATACACAACACTTAACATATATTTTTTCGTACATTGGTCGTACATGTCACGCAAATATAAAATTTCAAAACAATAATAATTTAATTTTACACTTGAGATGTACCTCATTCTAGTATGTCACTCCCTACAAGACCGATTTGGAAAGGTAAAGGTGGCAGCTCTCTTCAATTCTTATCAGATTGTACCTTGTGCCCTACTAGATTTTCGTATGTCGCTTTGATTCTATGTTGTTGTCAATATATCACATCATAAAGGCAAATGGAAGCAAAATTCAATTTTTCATTTAAGATTTTTTTCTGGATTGCTTTTGTGGTGTTTATAAATCTCATATTCTTCAATGACGTTCATGGTGTGACCTTTATTTATTCATGTATCACTGACATATTATCCTGTATGCTAATGTACAGTGAATATATTATTTCAATTTGATGTTTTCTCGTCGCGTAACATCTTCAGTGTATGAGTCCAAGTCTTATTTTGACTACCACCTAAATAGTTCCTTGTTTAAGTCGTAAGCCTACAATTTATCATCGAATCTTATCCATATCTCGATATGTATATGTACATGGTATATTATGTATATGATCAAACTATTTTCCCTTGATATTTTGTCATAAGACAAACTTCTGAACTTAATATTAGTACTATTATTATTAATGTTTTGTGCAACATTATTTTTGTGAATTTCGTTATAAGGTCTCCAGATTTCTTAGAGTACTATGCCAGAATATTAGCAACCTTGAAAACGTAAGCAAACCCCTCTACTTAGATAGGCCGTTGACAGTAACATGATTCATAAAAGTTCAGATGAGGTGGCAAAACTAGGTGTTTTAGTCAGACATTTCCAACCATCCCGCGCTTCGTTTCTTGGCTACCAGATGAATCAAGATACATGGCGAGAGGCTAACTTGCAATACCTAACGATGGTCTTCTGGAAAAACATCACAACCATTAAAGAATCCTAAAATTAAAGTTTTGTGTTTTTTATTCTTCTACCCGTCCTATACATAAGTGCTAAATATTAGAACCCAAGAAATTCCTATAATTAGTTATTAGAATAAATGCAATAATTATTACAACATCAAGCATACATATATTTGTGAATGGTTTTTTTATGCCCGAAAAATGGGAGTGGGATACGATATATTGCCAGAAGACCAACGTTAAAGCAGAAAGATGCGTCTGTAGGTCGTAATAAATTATATGGGCTTTTTATTACAACCTCCTACAAATCTCGTAATTAGTATTATTTTAATTACTTAGAAGTAAGCATAAATAAATAAATTCGTAGACCATTTCAAACTTATCGACCAATTTATGCAACTATACAAATTTTAAAATGGTATCTTCCTGCTTATTTATTTTACTTGATTTCTCTACAAACACTTGATTTTGTCAAAAGTGTTTATTTCTATTCGATGAAACATTGATTTTTATCTTTCTTTTGAGGGTTTGGATCTTATTGTTAAAAATTCAAAAGTACTGGAATTGTAATGGATACAAGTGTGTTTACAGTGTATGATATTTTGGCCCTTAATTATATTACATTTTAAAAGCATATTGTATTTTCATGCTCGAAAACAATTAATTGGCTTTCTAAACGTATGCACAGCAATAGATTTGGTTATTCATTAAAAACCTTTATTATTGTAAGTTACTTCATATTTTTAAATATAAAAAATGTATTCAATTTGTTAAATAATACGCACTCTTAGAAATAATAAAAGGATAAATACGTTATCATTAATGCCTTAGATGAAAACCAATTTGGGAACTTGTTGGAGGTGCGTGGAACAATAAATAATAAAAAAAAAATAATCTTGATAAAACAATGCAATCCGTTATTTGAAGCGTATTTTATATAAAGACTAGTATATTTAGAATAAAGACTGGTATATTTAGAATAAAGACAAGT